>PNEQ01128448.1:0-51329 GCA_003012365.1 Medauroidea extradentata
TTACACGAGCGAAATTACTTGAGAAAATTCCGTCCGCCTATAAAACTTAGCGCAAAGCAGTCGATATCTTATAAAGAAAGGTTAGAAGTACAAATTGTGTCACATTACCTGAAATTTAATAAAGTTAAGTTTACAATAACTTTGTAAAAGTTTACTCGGTGCTACAGCACGAGAGCACGGCCTTACGCACCGCCACTGGCCTGTGTCATATTTTAGCATAATATACTTTGACAGGCATTACAAATTATATGTTCTGTGCTAATGGTGTTTGGTGTTAATATGCATTCTGCTAATGTCATCTGAACCAAATGTTCAAATCAAACAATGAAGTCAATGTTGTAATTGTAATATTAAGTTACTACAAAAATTACAGCTTGCAGCTGAATCGACTTAAGATACACAGTAATAGTTCATGATAGAGATAATAAACAATGAATGAGAAAATGAGAAAGATAGTATTTACAGCAATATACTATTAACATCCATACAAGTCATCATCCTCTGTCCTCCCACCACTCTTCCTCTTTAACTCTCTCCTAGTCAATTCCTTCTTCTTTTCACACCTGCCTTCACCTGATCCTCCCATCTCTTCCTGGAGCTTCCCTTAGGTCATCTTCCTCTATAGCTCAGTTTCAGCATTTTTACGTCATATGAAAATATATGTACATTTGTACAACTTGATTGCCATTTAGTTTTCCAATACAGATGAAAACCTGGTTATTTACACTCATATTTCACCATGTCACTAAATATTTTGTACTAAGAACAGTTCTGACGACTACACTTGGATATTATTAATAAACCAACAATGATATTGTTAACTTTTATTATTTACATAAACAACATTATTTTACAAGTCTGTAAATAACTTTGGTTTATATGGAGTACACATAATTATTTTAAAATTCAGTAGTATGCCAACATTATATTATGTAGCATTCAGTTTACGACATCCACATAGCTAATAAGTTTCACGTTTTACAAGTTATGAGCACTAGCAGTAGTCAGTATTAGCGTAGACTGCTGATGGTTAATTATATAGGGAAAATGGCTGGCTTTGTTAAGTATGGTACTTGCCTGTCTTACTATGTACATGTATATTTCAGTGAACATGTTTGTATATATTTCTTACGACTTTACACAATTTACAGTCAGCACAGCACTTAAGTAAGTTTTACATGCATAATGTTTACTACTAGAGTGGAGTCTCGCTAATCCAAACAGTGACACAGCATTGTCTTACACTCAGAAAGAGGAGGTGCAAGCGAAAGCAAGTAGTGACCGCAAACGTATAGCTGTACTTTCTGAGGACCCTTAAATCTGAAATCCCTCACTCTTACTTTTTGTATCTGTAGTTTTGTGATTTAGAGTAGTACTACCTACCTTAGAACCCTGTAACAATCTAGGATACTGTATGAGTATGAATTTACGTGTTAAATTATGTCAGGTGGGTATATGTTACCTTTCACAATACAGCATCACTTTCCAACAAAAATCAATTCTCTGCAATCAATAAGAAGTGGAGAATGTTGCTACAGAAATAAAAATTAGGGGAAAAATTGTTAGTAGGCAGGTATTTTACAGTGGTTTTTTTTACCATAAAATCACCTGCCATATGTGTTCACAATTTTCAGGGTATTGATAAAACAACCTAAAAGATCCTTTACTGATGTGGGTCCCACCAAAATGAACAACAAATTCACTGATGGCATGTATTATATTCAACTATCACTTTTGAACAACACCATTTTCTGAGTTGACATGAGTGGAATATTGCTACAGGGATAAAACTGTAGGAAAAAATTTTTGAGATATTTTCAAGGTTTTTTTAAGGGTGTTTAAAAAAACACCCTAAAAGATGGTTGGCAAAGCGGACCTCACCGAGATAAGCGAATAAGTCAGTGGTGCCATACAAGTAGGTTCGGAAGGTACATCGAGCTCCGCGGAATATAATTTAACATTTATATTCTATTCTTGGTAACACCAGGACTCTGAAGGTAGGAAGCAACCTTAATAATTTACAATTATTGTAAAAAAGTGGTGTGTCAAATTTAGGTTTTTTTTTGTTTAATACAAATGTGAAGAAACCAAAATTTTTGCATTTTATTAAGCATAAAAGTTAATATTTAAAATTCTCTTGGAAAAGGAAAAAAATCGTGAGTTCTGTGACTTGCATGTTAGAATATAGTGTTCCATGAATACTCAAGTCCCGTCTGTCTGCTATTCCACTGAGTAGCAGCTAATAGACAGATGGTTGGGGCTTGAGTATACACAGGACATGCAGGATATTGAACTCGTGAAATTTTCCTTTCCCTAAGTAAAGGAAACCACTTTGCAATAATGAGAGCTCTATATCAAAAATGTTTGAGATAATGATGTATCACTGTACCATTGCTCAATATTTCACCACGAACTAGAAACAAATTTGAAATATTGGCATTCTGTAGCCCCATCCAAATACTATACTGAGTGTCCCGTGACTCCTGTTGCCCCCCAACTGTTGCTGCACCATTATAAGGAAGCCTGTTTGGATTACCAAATTGTTGGGACTAACCAAAATTCTTCCCATAATACAGTAGCAACCAAAGAAAGTTTATGTTTACTGCAAAATGTAACAAGCTATGTAGTGAGTGCACACTGTTTGCAGTTCAGTTGACTACTTTCACTATTTCAACTCACTTGTAAACATTGTTCAAATATACCTTTTTATCACTGTATTATTAAATTACTTATAATTTTTTTTAACACATACTGTACTCATTCAGGATTTTCAAGTACAGTTGAACCCTAATTATATTAATTCAGATTTTACGAAACATTGATTTAACGACAAAATTTTCGGGAACCATGATGTTTCTATAAATCGTGGTTCTACTGTACATACAGATTAGTCAGACTCTACCCCATTACATATACAAAACAATTAAGGTTTATCAAGAACATTATTAGAATTAGTTTCTTCGTTCTTTGATGTCATTTCTTATTGATCTGTACATAACAAAAACATTAATTATAAGCTGTTCAATTAAAGAAATTATATCATCTTCATGTATTATTTCAGGTACTCCGGTATGCATTTTTCTTTAACTGCAACATTTGTATGCAAGTATTTTTTAAGCTGTTACAAGTGTGTATATGACCTTGAACTTTGTATGTTGGCAGGACTGGGATGACAACGTTGTAAAGAATGCAGCCTGGTCTAAGTGAATCAAGGTGGCTGCCTGGGTGGATGTGTTTTATGCGTCCAAGACCAAGAAAAGGAGCAGAATCATTAAGGACGATACAGTACGTGCGCCCAACTATAGCATCTAGTGCAAGTCAATGAACTGCAGGGAGTTTTTTTCCCTCTGTGAGACACTTGAGTGGTGACGCTGTCATTTTATGACGTAATATTTAATGATAAAGGTGTGTTGTACATTGGGGAAGCGTTGAGTGTTCTCGGGCAAGTGTTGAGTAGCACCAGGGGCAGATCCAGCCTATGCTATACACAACACTGAGTTGTCTGTGGAACCATTATACTAGACTCCACAGTCAGTAGCGTGTAAGTGGCTAGGAACTAATTATCTAGCAATACACATATGTCCCTGTTACACAACTGCCATGTATTCACTGTGTATTGCCGGACCAAGTACCGCTTGCCTAGGAACACGACCACGCCTTGCCACTGGTATAGTACACTGTTATAACTTTTAAGTGATTCTGCCCCAAGATATTCATACCTAAAGAGAACAGCGAAACAACCCACTTTCGCCACTTTCAGCAGCGAGAAGATAAGTTTTAAGATTTACCGGAGGATTCAAAATGGTCATACACAACTGTAACTGCCCTTGAATGTTATTCCTAACCAGACATCACTCACACACATTGAGTAATTTTCTGATAATTGTTTATCTGCTGAAGCTTTGCACACAGCTCAGCAGCCTGAACAGGCAGCCACCTTAAATCATAGGCCTACAGTGACTCTAATATTATTTTACTAAGGAATGCTTGCTAGTTGTACTCTGCCTACCTACCACCTGTATTTTTTCTGTTTAAATGTTATGGGAATAATTATTCAGAAAATATAAATAAAGATATGCAATACTGTCATAGTTTTTTTTCTTCTGATTTGTGGCACAGGTGTGTGGGGGGAATGTGAATTGTAAACTTTCTGGTGTGTTAAATTTGGCAACTGCATTTGCTAAATTGTTCAATTCTAAACATAACACACTAAAAGAAAAGCAGTGTTTTAACCACTGCGATATTGTTAGAAGTAGAGCTGGGCAGGATCCAGAATTTTCAGAAAAGTTTCAGGAAATGTTTTTCCCCAATAAGGTTGGGGCAGGAAAAGTAATTTCCCATAATTCTTGTCAGAAAAATCAAAACAGATTTTACAACTGTCCACGGTTCCCGAGAATACCATTGTAAAAACATTGCTGTAAACTCTGAGATAACTTGTTTTAACCTTACAACATTTTCTTTACAGCTGTCACTTTCTAATTGATAGTATTAGAGTTTTATTGCCTGCAAATGTATTTTATTTATTTTTGGCAGTGCCCGAGAATAATGTCGTAAAATAGCTAAAGAATATGGGTTTTACCGTTACTTATATTATTTTTTGGGGACCAATATGGCCCTAATTTTGCCTTCATAAATAGTAAACAAATTGAAGCCAACTTACCTAACAAGAGTTATATTAAGAGTACACATTTTCGTAATTGCCTCCAGCTGTCATGTGTAAACAAACATTAACTTACCTATCTATAAAATATAACTGTTCAGGTGGTGCATCATTGGCCAGTACATCACGCTACTTACAATGCCAGATTATCCTTATTACTCACACAACAGCTTGTGTCTCGTGTACTTTTTCCTCCTTTATGAACATAATTGAAACTTGTAAAAATGTTTACACACCAGCATCATTATCTTTTCATTCTGATTTTAAGCTCATAGTTTTGAATATAAGTTTAAATATGGTGTGACTTATAATATTTTAATCTCTGACATGTTAAGTTCCTTTAAATAGAATATTAATATGTTTTATTTTCCTGTTTACATTATTTATTGGCAGCATGAAGGAGTTGGATAATGGTGAGACATAAATAGCCCCCCATTTGGCATTTTTTTTGAAAAGATAACAGACAAATTAGAATTTGATAAAATACTTTCACATTGTTAGTATAGCTTAATTTGACAATACATCAATTTTAAGTTTTTATTTGCATATTTGTTAATTTTCTAAGTTGACCAAAAATTTCTCGTCTCTTTTTGCGTGAGAAATTATTTTTCCCCAACTCATATTCTCTTTCCCGCCCAGCTATGGTTTAATGACATTTAAAGAAAAATATATTATTGGATATTTGACTGGCTGCAACAGATGGACAGTATGTATGGTGTGGTCATGGTGGTAACATTGTTATGAGAGTGTATGCACAAGCATAAAACAATGTATGTATCATTGCGGTGGTGTAATTAATTATTCAACTCTCTGAGATTCTTTTAACTCTTCCAAAGAAAACTTTTGGGGTTCACTACTAATATTCCCCAAGTTTTTGCACTACAAAAAGTTACATACATACATACATACATAAATACATAAACAAATGTGTACATATAAAATGCAATTAGTCACTCATTAAAACTACACACATTATTCTTTAAATATACATTGGAGTTAACATTTTCTAACAAATTCTTTACCACTCTAGTCAGTGCATTTCCAATAAAGACATGCTATAATCACACAACAAATACTTGTAGAGAATAGTAATCTCAAGTTTTTAGGATGTTCTTACAAACATTGTTTTTGATCTAGATGTTAGTTTTATTTTTATTTGCTTGTTTGTTTGTTCTTTAATGTGCCTTCTAGCAGTACAAGACCTTCGTAAAGGTACACGGAGGACTGGGCGAGGGCATATGAGCCAGTTGAATCAGTTACTACTGTTGTATTGTATGAATTAAAAACATTAAATTTCACCGCATTAGGCCCGACTGTATATTTGTGCCGAGAAATTAGTGCTCGTTTACAACTCAAGACACATTTGTAATCTCAAATCAGCCTTTAATATTTTTTTCAAAACAGAGGGTGGAATAATTTGTCTATAATTTATTCAATATTTCATAAGAACATCCCACTCAGCCAGCCACCGTCTTAACTGAATGTGTCGTATCCAGTTATGAAGTGTGTATGTTGTGTAGATTTACAATAAGAAGAATGATGTGCATCTTCTGTATAAAGAAGATTGAGTCTTAAAATTACTTCCCTCATCACACTTCACTCATTACCAACATTTTACAGGTACTGCTTTTTTTAATGTCACCATGTGACACACAAAATATTTGGGTGGGTGGGAGAGCTTTATGCTACCAGTCTATGACGTCTTTCAGTTTGATGTACAAGCAACACGAAAATATCATGCCAAATATCTGCAGCACGCATATTCCCAAGCCAACAGCTCCCAGGATGATCAAGTGATCTTCAATCTCTTCTGACAGTCTGTAAATGCAGCCCTGAAACAATGGTAAACCAACTCAAATTAAACAACGTAGGCCCTGTCTGTTGTATGTCAATGGTTCTCCAACAATTACTGTTTCATGTCCATTTGTGACATGACTCCGAACATTGGCTCTGAGTCGGTACTTCATGTGGTTTATTAAGTAAGCAATAATTAAAAGGTCCGGTAGCCTTCGGCCTGGCATTGCTTAGCTGTGATAATAGAGTACATAAATTAAAATTGATAATGCTATTTGAAGAGGACAAATTTTTGGAAGTCAGTATTGATGAACTAAAAAACTGGTACATTTATTGTCAACTGTTAAATAGCTAGAGATCACACAAAAAAATTGCACCACTTTGGCACCATATTTGCTTACATAGATGGCAAAAAAGTATTAGAAATGGCTGTTCTTCATATCATAATTTATATTTTGACTCCCAAAAACTTTCTATCTTACATAAAATTGTCTGTAATTTATTTATCATGCCACCTTAAACCCAATACAGTAATTATTACTCTAGTCCTCTGAATTGATATTTCCTCTTGAAAAGAAACTAAATACATTAGTATTGATACACGCATGCACACTGCTGGCATTATTTAGTGTTAGAATGACAGCTAATGAGAGATAAATCATTATTTTACTAAATTTGCAATGGTTCTCTGTAGTAAATTTCACAGACAAGTATGTATTATCAGAATATCGACACTAGTATAGGGAGTTCAGCAAAAACCCAACCCTTAGGAAACAATAGACGTAATGTACATCCCATTGTAGGGAGAGCTGAAGTCCCTTCTTCCCTTCAACCTTTCAATGCTCTTTACATAACCATAGTAAGGTCAGAATTTTTTTGGAAGAGGTTAATAGTTTTCGAGGCGGGAGCTAAAGCCATCCCTAGCTTATGTCAAAATCCCCTAGTTATGTCAAAATAAACTAAAGAAATTAGCATTCTGAATTTTATTATATTAAGGTGGCCATATTTTACAAAACTGAAACAATATAGACATATATAGATATATGACTGGAAGAGTAAATTTTTGAGCACTTAAAGGCGATGCCCGGTAGTTTTATTTAGAGTGGCTTTTAAAATATTATTTTTAAAGAAAGATGATTTTTGTATTAAAGAATTCCTACATTGTTTTGTCACGGATATACATAATTTCAACCTTATTTATTGGGTACCAATAAATAAAATAATTTTTCAGATTTTTACACTCAATGTTTTGCCAATTTCGTTAATGAAAATAAACAGAAATCAAGCAAAATAATTTTTTGCGAACAGTGCGTTATTTTGCAAAACTTCTATGTAGATTTGTGCATCGTATGACTGTTCTTAGGCTTGAATTGTTTCAAAGCAGTTAGCTCATACAGTTTTGAGTACTTTGCACTGCAATTCAACACCCTACATGTAAGGGCAGTATGGCACTAGCTACACGTATCAGTGTCACCCTCGCTGTTTCATAGCTTCTGAGTTCCCAACATATAAGATGGCTTCAGATAGGTGAAACAGCCCTTAGCGTGACTCATACAAATTGTAGACTTATTTAAAATTTATACTCTACTGCTCTGTATGTATGACAAAGTCTACTGTGCTGAAGTTCACTGTCATAAAGATTAATAACATTCCTGAGATGGGCTGCACGTACAGTGTAATGTATGTTGCTTGGGTGGTTTCTCTTGCCGCAGCCAACAGTGATGGTCTTGCAGCATGAGTCTGGCACTTTGTTCAACCCTGAAGCGTTACTACGGTACCACTGACTGTACTCCCAGTCTTCAAATCGTATTGCTCCACAGCATCGGAACTGTAACATAAGAACAGTAATCATGGCACCGAAAGAAAGCTGCACAGTAAATGCCTCTTGACCAGATCAGAGATGAGAAATAAGTGTGATATACTGCACAACCTAAATGTTATTCTTCGTATTGTAACATTTTCTTGCATTAACCATGTCTTTTCAACATGCTCTATGTGGTTTCAAGGCGATCACAGATACAATATAGTCTGTCTCACGAAAGAATTCCAATTTTTGACAGTTTTGAAGGCTATCGTGTGTACCAATTTCTGCAGGAAATTACTTTTAATTTTGATAAATTGCACAGTTTGAGACCCAGCTACGTGTGTTTGTGCAAAAGTTACTTGTGGCAGAGGAAAACACTGCTTATTTCATGGAAATAACACACAAAATAAATGCAATCACAACTGTCAAAAAGTGGAATTCTTATATGAGACAGACTATATAATAGCTGGATAATAGCTTGGCCCAGTCAAACGAGGTTGCCTTTTCTAACATTAATTGCAACAAAGGAAGTCGCACAGCGTAGTATCAGGCCTTCAAATGTTTGAGTGATACTTAGACTATTGTGCTGATGTTCTCTGTATTCCAACAACAAAATTTGGCATGCACCACATTCTGACATTAACAGTTATAACAAGAGTATTTAAAAGCTTAAGTCATATTTTCTGAATTGTTCATTATACTGTGCACAAGTCATTGCACGTGAGGGGTTAGTTAAAGTAAATCATTCATACTTTATACTATATTTATATTACCTGCCTGAAGTATCTACTTCGTGTTATGGTTATATACTGCTTTGGTAGCCATACATGCTGTATAACTACTATGTACATGGCCAAATCGACTGTGGTCCCGGGAAAAATGTTAACTACCCAAGGTCCGACAGTTCCCTCCCTTCCCCTCGTTCGCCTCCTATCCTCACTCTCTAGGTTCAAAGAGCTTGGTGTCTATATTATTCACGGGGGTAGCATAAGGTTGGAATGATGGCAAGGGGACTGAAGCCTATAAGGGGGAGAGGTAGCCACCAAATTTGCCAGCCGCCATACTGCTTTAACCTCAAAAGTACACATCAGACTGGTATTTTTTTATGGTAAATTAATGTATTATGCTCTTTAATTGATGGTTTAGGTTGAAAACTCTATATTTTAGCCCTGTTTACACACCCAGTAACTAATATTTTCTCAATTTTTTAATTAGTCGGCCATATTGATACCAGCCACGTCAAGCGTTTGTTTGGTTACAATTCCCGGCAACATGCTCCATCTAGATCCTTCTAACATCTTTGATATTATTCCCCTACAGCTATTCTCTCCTCCTTCTTCACTACTCTCACAGCGATACAAGTATTTGTCTCACTTCCGTTCATGGGACCACAGATGACATGACCGTGTAGTATGTACATTTTTTGTACCGTACAAGATTTCTTGCATACTGGTACACATTTTATTATTCAAAGGATGTCTGGAGTAGAAGTTTAAGTTCTCGTGTTTACAATATCGGTAGGTAAGTCAGTCCTTTTGGCTTGGCCCCTCTGCTATGTCTATGAAATGGGTGCGTACAGGTGACAGCACAAACAAAAACACTTAGCAGTACAAGGATGTGAGGTGTACGTAACCATCTGTGTGAGACGACACTACACAGCGTACCTGCTCCTGTATGTGGTCAATGGCTGTGGTCTTAGTGTCGTCCAGGTGGTAGGTCTCGACAAAGGTGGTGTTGAGGTTCATCTCCAACTCCTTATAGACCTGCTCCTGGTACACGTACGAGAGGATGCCCACCATTGCCTCCAGCAGAAAGATCAGCAGCAGCAAGAACGTGTACTGCCAAACAAAGAATATCCTCATTGACATCTCAAGGATAGTAAAGCAACCTCTTTTGCCAGCATCGTGTGTTACAATTTTACAACTGGACTATGCATTTTTGAGTTTGGATATGTACAAGTCATGAATATGCGAGTCTTTGCAATTTGCATAGCTGCATATGAGAACATCTGGAAGATTGAAATTTTTGGTCACAGTTGCCTTGATGACTTGTTAGACCTCTGGGCTGGATGAGCTGCATCTTCATTGTTGTAGGAACCAATGTTTCACCATAACTTTCAGTAGGCTTCTTCAGGGTCTTGCTTACCACACTGAAGGCATATTACACCTTGAAGATGTCTACTGAAATGTATGGTGGAACGGTTCCTGCGACCATGAAGGTGTAACTCCACTTGAGAAGCCTAGCTAGCCATTAATAATCTAGTATTAACATGAATGCAAGTACAAATGCTATTATGACAAAGAAACTGACTGTAATGCTTCAAACAATTTTCTGATCTGTGACCTAGTTGTACATAGCATTTATCACATTATGCTATTTGATATGAAAAACACTAACCATGAACTTAATAAGAACATTCATAATAACTGTACATGAGGTCACAATAGTCTTCATTTATTAAGCCACCGAACAAAAATGTTGACTCTAAATCCTCGCTATTGTGGTATAAAATTAATTAATAATATTCAAGTCTCTGTAAAAATATTTGGTGATCTTAAATTATTAAAAAATTAATTAAAGGAATTTCTAATGGATAGATAATTTTACTCTGTACATGCTGGCTTGCAGATCTGATAGTTGATTGATTTGTGTAATATAGTGGTTAATGTTTTAGTATGTAATTCTATGATTAATTTACAGTATATTGGTTACTACAAAAATTTTACATTGATGATGTACTATATATTATATTTGTGCACTTACAATTGTTCATTATTTATGTATAATTGTTAAATCTTTTACCTATGTTTATAATCATATCAATTTTAAGAGTCCTATACAGCACGTGCTTGATGCTGCATTTGAGTTACGGAAATAGGCAGACAATAAGAGTTAGACTGATTCTTTATGCACGGGGCTGAAAAACAGCGTACATTGTTTCGGTCATTGGCTTTTTCCCAAGGTGACCCTACTTTTTATTTATGGAAAGTACATAGTATAGTCCATGGCATGCTTCTCTATTTTTGTTTTACAATTTTGGTTCGTATTTTTTATGAGACAACAGTCTGAGTAAGCCTTTTAAATGTGTTGCCTTTTCATAGATAAAGATATTGAACATACATATATAAGTTAGTTTTTTTTATTTTATATTTCTTTTGAATGCTGGAACAATGTCCGTATGCCAGTTGTATTATAAGGCTATTAAAATTTTGGAAATGTTTTGTTCAATATGCAATTTTATACATTTAACTAATTTTATCTCTTTTATATTTTAAGTATTTTACAATTGAACTTTTAGATTTTTATGTTTTATTGTGTTGTACATTCACAGCTTCATGCGATAACTGAAGAAATGGAAGCATATTGTAAATAAATAATTTAAATGCGGCACAGGAGACACATATTCAGTACTGACATACACTTACTAGCAACATGCAGCTAGTGAGTAATTTTGATTTTTCAGAAGCCATTTAGGTACTGTCTGGAGCTTAATCTTCCACCAAACGAGCATCTCCATATGAAAGCAAGTGACTTATTTTGGCACTTCAGTAATAGTCATTGTAATGTTCATACTACATCAGCACAATTGAGTAGACTGAAGGACTTTGAATGTGGAGCAGATAAACCACTGATTTACTCAGTGTAAGTTATTGTAAGCATTAAAACATGTTCATACAATGAAAACTATACATAATTCACAGGTACCGGACATAAACATGCCACACAACAAAAAAGAATGAAAACACCAAATGTACTTAATGCCAACTGAACGAATATGCTAGAGAAAAATTAATTTGATCTTGACATGCTTGCAAGGCTCCCATGGCCAAAATTACTATTCAACATTAAAATTGGGTCCCACATATTCTCAACTGGTGGACGATCTGGAGATAGGGCGGACCAAGGAAGCATCTGCATTATGTAGTTTGTAAAGAATTGAGGTTGATCTGAGCTGTATGAAATATGTGCACTCTGTGCGTGTTCTGGGCCCGCATTACAAACATCCACCAGAAATTATACTTTAGAATATGTTTTCCAAAATTACTTTTCAATATTAATGTTTCTAATGTATTTTTCTATGGTACTTATATTTTAAAGGCATTGTTAACTTTGCATATGTTTTTATAAATTACATAGTACAGAAATTTTCCATTGGTTTCACGAACACACACTGGGAACAGAATTCCCACATAAGACGTCAAAAGAAAAGAATCCTTTTACAATTTCTTTTGTATTTTTCCAAGTGTTCTTGTGTCTTTTGTGACATTTATTAGAGCTTTGGTGTGGGTGACCTCGTTTATCGTGCCTAATGCTGCCCTTCGCGCCAGCGCTAGGTCGGGATCCATGTTATCTGGCACGCGGCACACACAGACTGACGTGCAAGAGTCCCTTCCCAGGTCCTTCACTTTTTCTTGCTTCTAACCACATAGAGTGCAATAGTTAATTTTTATAACACCGTAACTTTTCGTTGTTTTTCTTGACCTGGGATCTTCTCAACCCCCTGCTGCCCGCCAAGCTCAGGGGTCTGCACTTAAAATATTTTTCACCATATGCTTCGCCCTATTTTTACAGTTTCGCCTACCGGACGGGCGTAGGTCCAGGTCCGCTTCACCAACATGGCCTCTGCCCTGTTCAGTTGTGTGTATTTTTGATGGTGAGTGAACTGCATCAACAGTCTATCACATATTCTTTTAGTTTTTTGTTAACTGCATCGTTATGGATGTTTTGCGTGCCAGAGCCCACTGTCTGGAAATTTCAATGTGTGTGTGTTTTTTTTTTTGTGGCATTGGGGGTTGGCCTGAACAAATCCCAGCTCGCTGTTTGGAGGAAGCAATTTCATCATCATCGTGACACAGCCTGCCCCTCGGTCGTCGACTTAACTACTCTGAGGACTCATAGCCGTACTTCATCAGAGGGGCTTTCCGCCATGCACCCTTCCCACCATCCTGTGCATCTATCAGCTCTCCTTGCTAGCCAGCCTATTTCCCCTTCAACTGCACCCTTCTAACTACTGCTAATTTTCCCTTCCAATCATCCCCCTAATGTCAGATGCCGCTACTGCTACGTGGGGCAAAGTCACCATGTTTGTGTGGTAATACAAACTACATTTCAAAACCACAAAAAATAGGCCAATATGTTGGACTTTGAAACATACTTCTCACAAATTAAATTATACTGTCACCTATTACAGTCTTGTATAAAAAAATACTAGCAAACAATGGCCGATGAGTGACTTGCACATAAAGGTGACATAGGTACTGTATTACATAATCTGGTCAGCAGCATCCTTAGCGCTCCATATATTTTGTGCCTTACACACAAGCAGCCTGTCCTGGAAGTCACTTCAAAATACAGAAATTGCAAGTTTGTGATTAAAAGGAAATAATTTGTGCTGATAACTTGTGCTATGCGTTTGTACGGTTAGAAGCCAATGGATATTCTAATTTGGCGTGTGAGAAAACAATCTTGTGAGAGCTTAGCACTCTGCAGGCACATCCGTGCCACCACAGTATCGAAGACCAAGTGTTGTACATTCAAGTTCGCAATTTATGTTTATTTTGCAAGGCTGTTTAGTCAACATTAAAGTTAACTAGAAGAGCTGCAATCGGGATGTAAAAGAAACGTTCTTTGAATGACATTCCTAAGCAGATATCATTCACGCTCATTAAACAGTTTTCGAATAAACATCTATAGGTGGTTAAGGATAAAGTGAGCACTTTTGAAACACTACATAGTTTTTCCTTTTCACGTAATTGAACCTTTCATGTCACATTCTTAATATAAAAAAGCGACCTACGTAACAACGAAAGTGTATAAAAGTATACTATAATACAGTATTATCATCTGAGATGTAATAAATATTATTCGTCAATTATTATTCTGGGCATGATCTTCAAAAGTACTCGCTTCATCGTGAATCACCTATATGGGTCGAAACTCCGCTCACTGCTCAGTGGCTTGGACAGGCAGCTACCTTAAGTAATAATTTTGACTGGCATGCTAGATGTCTTTGAGTATACCTACACGTGGTGCATTAATAAAACTATGGGAACAAACTTTGGCAGGTTATTCCTGAGAGGGAAACAAAACAAACATTGTATCAAATCAACAAATTCTTTCTTGATGTCAGTTTCACATTAATCTTTGACTGTAGGTTTCTTGAAACCAATTTGCGAAAATTAAACAATAGCAATCTTAGACATTAGTTCTAGCCAACGTTTTAAACAAAATTGTTTCCAGTGTTACGAACTTCTAAGGCATCATCTCCGGCGCCGGAACTTCGTGCATTTAACTGTAGCGCGAGAAATCACGCGTAACGAAATAGTAATCCTGGATAAATATTTACTCATAAAGTTGGCATATACCATTATATAGGATTGTAATTGAGTATTTTATCCATATTGGCTTCGAAAAAAGTGTAGGAATAAATTTATGTTTTCAGCGTTTATTTATCTACCACGTACTCTTAAGGGGTCTCCCTAGATAGGCTGCGTTTGTGTGTGTAAGGCAGGAACGGTAGAAAGTGCCGCTTTACTGTTATCCTACGGGACTTTAAAAAGTGACAACGATATTTCATTTAATGGGCAACATAGTTCAAAGTCTGAAGCTTGTTTCTATAGTTATGTTTTTCGAATACGATTGTTAATTTTCCAGTTGCAGCATTCTGAAAATGCAATTTTTTGTCCTTTTGAGGGGCCAGAAAACGTTTTTAGTAAACGTGCCGAATTTTTAAAACTATAACGACATAGTTTGAAGTGTATGTTCTTTTCGTATATATACAGATATAACGCGATTTAAATAGTTTCGTCAAAAAGAGAATATTCGTAACTGGCTGCAAAGCATTTGAAGGGCAGGTAGGGAGGCCCCTTAATAGTTGTAATTTATGTTTGTCTACATATTAAACTCCGGACACTGGATGTAATTTTTTGAGCTACGCCGTTCATTTTTACCCTCGGGAATAACGTGTTAAAGATTGTCCTCGCGTTTTAAAACCAGCCACTGGTGTAGTGTAATAATTACGATATCTTACGCATGTTGGTACGCATGGTGAAGCAGACAAACCACGCAGGAGAGCGAAATGTTCTGGAACGTCCTAATCAATCTGGTTCGTGGCGAAGGGCAGGATGATGGCCGTGTTGCCTGCCGCTTGACCAGAGATGATGACCCCCAACCTCCCTGGTCCACCCCACAGCCCCGCTGATCCAATTGTGTCAATCTTCTCGCCTTGCTCGCCGCATCACAATTTTCTACGCGTGCTACAGGCTTCGTTGTGTACCGGCTTCAAATTTCCGCGTTTGACGCGTGGGAACAAGTGAAGCGATAAGGGCCAGAGTAGCGCACTCGACGAAAAGCACATCGCCTCTATTCGCAACGCGCTAAACTGGCGTGCAAGGTTTTCCTTGTAGTCTTTTAAGTACGGAACTTTTAAGTGGTGTTCAAGTAGGGAAAAGTCGTAATTTTATATTTGTGTGAATTAAAGTTAGTTTGTAGACGTTATTTGGAAGTGGATTTTCCTCTTACAAAAAAAAAATTAGCTTAACCAGTTTTCCCATAATATCACTTCAAAGTCAAAATTTGCGCGTTTTTAGTTCTTACAAGCCGCACGAATTAATCAACAAAAATAAATTTTAAAAATCACAATTCAACTACATGTCATGGGCTAAACAATTCTGAAGTTTTGAATTTTTTGTCGCTTTTAACGAATATTTTTAGATACAAAAATATTATGTAATACATTTTAAAATATGTCAAGCAGTAGCCCATTCATTGGTTTTTGTGGCTTATAAGAACTAACAACGTGTAAATTTTGACTTTGAAAAGCCATTATGGGAAAACTGGTTGAGTTTTTTTTTTTTTTTTATTTTTTTTTGTAAGAGGATCTTGTACACCCAAGTAACGACTACAAAACTATTTCATTCAATAAAAATTACGATTTTCCCTAACTTAGACGCTTTTACAAAGGGACCATAAAGTTGTATTTATGGATAGTATGAAACTAAGACCAACGCACGAATTTCGTTTTCAACTTTACAAATTCAAGTGGCATTTTCGGAGTTAAAGCAGTATTTAAAAAAAACTGTTTCGAGTCATTTTCAGAGGCCTCCAAAAATCATGTTTATAACACGCGTTCTAAGTTTTTAAAATTATAGAAGAGTAATTTAAAGTGTGGTTTCTGTTCGTAGATAACCGCAATAGGAATGATTTAAGAAGTTTCGCGTAAAATAATACGCGTGACACGCTACAATACAGTGCATGCGCCAAGTACATAGTAAGGTCGTTCAAGTGTGGAAAATTCGTAATTTTATATTTGAACAAACTCGTGTTTTTGTTGTAGTTGTTACCTGTAACTATATTATTACCTTATGAAAAATGTTGTAGCGTACACAGCATTCCTATAAAGGCATACGAATGTCGAAACCTGCATGTTATTGGCTGCCCACACCTAATTAAAACAAACGGACTTAATGAAATGAAGTACTTTCCAGTGATATTAGCTGTGAGGGACTGCCAAACGTTAAAAAAGGGAAAATAACAAATTTTTGTATTTGTAAAAAATTACTAACATCAACTACAAATTGTTTATTTCCATAAAATTTTTAAAATGCTTTTTAGGAAATAGCCCTTGATGTAATGCGATGTAATATAAGTGTAAATTATTTCATTTTAATAAAAGATTTTGGTTGGGTGTATGCTGCCGTTGCACGCAAATTTTAGCTTTGACATGCCGTAACGGAAATACTATGCACGCTAAACATTCTCCTTAATAAAATAGTCACTAGTAACGTCTAAAAAACTGACACTACCTCGTACAAACATAAACTGTGAATTTTTCATTTGTAAACGGCCTTAAGGTGGCTGCCTGCGTGGCTTGAAGAGTTTCGGCCGTTACAAAATTATTCGAAAACTGCTCAACGAAACCGAAGTCAGTATGGTCGGAGCCGGGGATCGAACCCGAGTCCTCATGAATGTGAGTCCAGTGTTTTAGGGTTTTTTTATTTATTTATTTTTATTTTTTTAATTAAATATTTAAAAATGCTTGGTGCAGTGGCGATGCGGAAGCTTCCGCATCATCACTGCACCAAACATTCCCCCCTTTAATGTGACTAAACGTGAGTGACCCCAGTACTTTTCGTGAGACAATTTGCATAGTGACAATTTTTGAGACCCAAATGGACAAACACAAATTTACACCCAGCCAATTCTGGGAATCGAACCCAGAACACTCCGCACCAAAGCCGGCCGTTCAACCAACTGAGCCACGGGGGGTCGGCAGCGTTGCACTACCTCGCTCGGTGCAGCGAGTTAAGACTATTTTTTTTTTTAAAGAAACTATTAAATGCATATTATATTAGCATGTTTACGAATAGAACACGCATTTGAAACTCTGTCGCTATAGTTTTAAAAATTTGATACGTTCATTAGAAACATTATTTTCGAGTCCCTCAAAATAACCAAAACCAGCTTTTCCAGACTGCCGAATCTGGGGAAATAACAACCGTATTCGAAAAACACATCAACAGAAATGAACGTTAGGATTTAAACTACGCTGCCCACAAATAAAATAATGTGGTTACTGCTTTAAGTCCCACAGAAAAAAAGTGAATAGATAGTAAATCACTGCACGCTAGTCGAGTGGCTTGCACAAAGAGGCGATGATGCATTACACACGTCGGTCAACGGCACCCTTATCACTCCATCGAATTTCTGTCTCACAATCTGAAACGCGGCCTATCTAGGGAGGGCCCTTAAGGAGGTCGCCTACCTAGATCATGTTCTCCTTCCTGAAGGTTGGAAGCTAGGGAGCTATAAGGACGACACTAGCACGTTCAATGAAAGTCATCGCCGCTATGTACGCGCCACTCTACCGGCGTATAGGCTTCTCTTCGGTGTCTCACATGAACATTGTTATAAGCTGTGACCTTGTATTTTTATTGGACTCGAGACTACTCAGCAAAGTCCATCGCTTACTAAAATAATAAACAGTAACATTTCACATTTATACATACGGAAATTTTTTGAGTTAATGCCATAAGAGGTTAGAAATTTCGCTCAAGTTCTGTCAGTTACCTTCACTGTTTGGTAACTGTTTATTAAGATTCCACTATACACGGGATATGCAAATTCTTTGTTTTAAAGTCGTATTAATATTTTTAGAGTGTAAATTTAAAATGTTTGTTCGAAGAACCAATTTTATGCATGTGTTCTTTAACATTCCTGCCTTAAATTTGCATTACTTGGTAAATGCAATTTGTAAACAGTGACAAAAAAAAGTATAAATTTATTTATATCACTGTTTACAAATTAAATTTAACGCATAGAGCAAATTTAGTGCAAACATGTTAAAGAACACATTCATTAAATTGGTTCTTCAAAGAAACATTTTTAATTTACACTCTAAGACAAATATTACGGCTTTAAATAGGTAATGACCTGAAAAACACGCGTTTTCTTTTGGGCAAAAGCTATAATTCAAACAACTGTAAGTTCGTGTCACTTTTGCAGACTTAACAACATGTAAATGTTGCAGAACCAATAAAACAGAAGCAACTATATGTAGCCACTCACATGGTAACACTGGATCAGAGATCAGCCAATGAGAAGCTGTGGTCTGCTTCAATAAACTGATATTATTGGAGGCTGGTCTACAGGTTGATAAACCCGCGAATTTTTCCTGCCCCTACAAACATGGATTCTTTCTTGTAAAATGGGTTGCGCTAGATACATAAAGATATCATTAGAGATGGTGAAATTTCGCGAATTAAATTACCTGCATGTTATAATCAAATATCCATGCATACTCAAGTCCCGACCATTTGTCCACTAGCTGCTACTCAGTGGAACAGCAGACAATGAACGAATAGACAGGGCTTGAGTATGTATGGATATTTGATTATAACATACAGGTCATTGAATTCGTGAAATTTCACTATCTCTAGCCATAATGCATCTTAAATGTAAGCGTACTCGGTCGGTTATTGGCTGCACGAGTTTCCTGACACAACCATTGTATTTTATTGGTCACTGCGTGCTGCGAGAGGTTCCCTATTGGCTCTTCTTTCTTAAGACACTGCTCGGGACAAAAGTGCAAAAACTGTAATTTTCATAGAAACTAATATTTCAAAAATAAGCTTGATAACTACAGTAACTTAATTATTTTGTTTAAACTACGTAATTATCTCTTTTTCTTTCCTTTTTTTCTATTTTCTTTCTTCTTTTATTTTCAATTACATATTATAATAACACTACTTGATAAAGTATCATGAAAACATAGTGAAACTATAGAAACCGTTTTTGACAAGAACTTTATATATATATATATATATATATATATATATATATATATATATATATATATATATATATACGCACATCTAAAAATTGTGCTAACGTTTGTGGCTAATTGGAGTTTCAAACCCAGGCCATACAATAGCCCAATAACGACGCCTTGGGAGTGACCTTGCCAATGATTGCATTTAACGCAAAAAAAATACTTGTCTAAAAAGCTACAATGGCCATTGCAACGTATTGTTTAGGATTTTTAACCTTGGAAAAGTTGAGGTGTTTTTTTCCTTCTTCAGATTTCGCAATTGAAGGAAATCGCAATGTAAACTCAGCAACATTTGGTATATTATGACTAAGCTTTCGAGCGACCACCAACGCGGAACAATCAACCAACTACAGATACATTAACTTGAAGTAAATACGGCCTATGGTTAACACATTATCATTTCCTTCTGCAGTAACTGTAAAGTCAATTTTTTTTGCAAATAAAATACCTTTATGATAGAATCTGTGCAAAGTAAGATTGGAAAAACAACCTGAGCTAAAACTTTCTTACATGTAAGGGAAGAAAATTACACTTACATGTAAGTAAAAAATACCTGACAAACTTAAGGGGAAAGTCTTTGACGAGTAGTGTAATATTCACTTATGAGAATGGTAAATTTACCTTACTAAGCAACGTAAAAAAGACTCAAAACCCACACCTATTATTGTAGAAAAATCTGGCGGAAAATATTACAATATTTTCTTAGGTCTCAGTCGACCTCACACATTGTACGCTTCCAGAACCGATTGCACAGTTACATTTAGAAAAAAAAGTCTCTCTGAGTAAAATGAGAGAAATTTTCACTCCATGAAGAACGAACCCCAATTTTCCTTAAGGAGTCATCAGGCCATTCTTAAGATAATTATGTTGCTGTGTACGCGAACGACTTCACCGGTATCTACGAGTTAATTAAATTGTATGGTAATTTTTTTAACAGACAAAGAGAGAGAGAGAGAGAGAGAGAGAGAGAGAGAGAGAGAGAGACAGACAGACAGACAGTTTGTGTGTGTGTTTGTTTTAAATTTCAGTTTTGTTTCAAACGAAATGGTTACCATTCCGTTTCCAAAATCGATTTTGTATTTTTTATCTATTTTTTTTCCCGCAGCATACAAAATACCAAATTGCCACTATGTTACTTTGGTTCACAGTAAATTAAAAACGATATTTTTTTGTTACATTCACGAGTCAGTGCGCGAAGAGAAATTCTTTTTCTTGCCACGTGAGTGACATTATTTCATCTTAACACATATATCTCGTATGACCTGACCATTTGACTAGTTGCCGTATGTTATCAAAGAGGAAAAATTAATAAAAATAGTTCGCGCTTCAAATGCGTTGCAGTGTGTTCATTTTATTTACTACGAAATACTTTCACGTGTTCCCATTGTGTCAACGTACGAAAAGAAAACACGCTTCAGATAAGGTCGGGGCATCATTGTTACGACACTATACTTATTAAAAACCGTTTCTATAGGCCCTCAAACATGTTAAAAACGGCCTTTTCAGATTGCCATATTTCAAAATGCACTAACCTGATGTATGTGAAACTCATATATAACTTTGCTACAGACTTTCTACTAGTAAAATTATGTGCTTTATGTCCCATTGTAAAAACGGTTCGGCGGGAACCTTGCACGCTAGTTCAGAGCTTGGCTCGTTGAGGCGATGCGGCATTTGATGCACGTTTCAAGGTCGCCCTTACATCTCCGTTATTTCTGATTGCTCTAACGCTCAGGGCTTCCCTACCTGCGCTTCAAATGCGTTGCAGTATCACTTTTTTTTATAGCGAAATTACTTGACGCTCATTATATTTGTATACCTACGGAAAGAAGACACTTCAAACTATGTCGCCGCAGTTTTAAAAATTCGGCACGCACATCATTTTCGGGCTCCTCAAAATGGCCAAAAATTAGTCAGACTGCCGTGCCTGGTAAAACAACAACCTGATTCGAAAAACACAACTAAAGAAACAAGCGTTAGATTTTGAACTATGCTGTCCACAAATAAACTAATGTGGCCACCGCTTAAGGCGCCCGGCTACTGGTCGTGTGTTTGTGTGAGTGAGGCACAGCGCCAAGGGCGATGCTGACCGGCTCATCTGGTGCGGTATCGCCTCTACCGCGAGACACTGGCAAAGCGTGTAGTGGCATCGTAGATCACTCGCCTGACTGACACATTAGCCATTTTGAGGGGCTCCGAAATAATTTTTTAAATCTACGTGATGCTTTGAAACGACTCTTCAATCATCGTTTGGAATGTATTTTCTTTTCGTACATAGACACACTGGGCATATGTGGAATAGTTTCTTTAAAAAAAACTTTTTTACGAACACACTGCAATGCATTTTAAGCGCGCGGTAGGCGAGGCCCTTATAAGTCCCATAGGAAAAAGGACTACAAGCCATCTGAGTATATTGCGCGATGAGGCGATAATACATTAGATATGTCGGTCAACGGCAATCTTACCGCTCCTGCCTATCACACACACAAACGTAGCCTATCTAGGGAGGCCCCTTAAGTGGCATTTTAGGACATCGGCACTCAGTCGCCTTAAGGGTGTTTGAGTGAGGAAAAATCAGTTTTATATTTGTATGAAATAGTGATAGTTTTGTACACGTTACTTGGCTGGGAGTATATTTTCCTCATAAGAAATAAAATTATTCTAGCTAATTTTCCCATACTGATATTTTAAAATCAAAATTTTCGTGTTTTATTTTTTTTACTTCATGCACACAGCGAAAACAGATTTTCACAGCGAAATTAAATAATTCACGTTAAACTAATGTCATGTGCAGCGGCTTTAAGTATGTAAAACGCATTACAAAACATTTTAGTATTTAAAAAAAATGGTTAAAAGTAGCATATAATTCAAAATTTCATAAATTTTTAAAACACAAAAAAAAAATTTGTAATGGGTTGTTATATTCTTGAAGCTGAAATATAGATCGGATATAAATTACTTTATTTCATTACATTTATTGATATTCGCGGTGTACATGTAGTAAAAACATGTACATTTTGACTTTCAAATGCTATTATGGGGAAATTAGCTGAGTTACTCTTTTTAAAAGGAAACTGTATTTATAAATAACGTCTAAAACTGTCACTATTTACTACAAATATAAAATTATGTAATTTTCCCCACTCTAACGCCCTTAAGGAAAATGAGAAAAGAACATCCTAGCATCTGTAGTTCAATCTTTTGGCTTTCGACCCGTGCAAGAAAATCATATCATCTAGAGATGATGGTATATTGCGAAAATGTTCTGTAACAACATACCCTTGAAAACGCTGTAGTTAATTGCAACACATATGATTTAGCCCAGTAAATGGAGGCCAAAAATCGCCCGTTGTCGCAACTAATTCAGGGAAAGCTGAATTTTTGTCAGTTGTTAGACACTTATGAGACACGTATTTCCTCAAAAGTCCCCGCTTCTCTCCCTTGTGCTTCTCCCCCCCCCCCTCGGAAGTTTGAAAATGTAGACGTTCACAGAATCGCTTGTAAATACGTAAATAATTGCAGAAACCAGTAAATCCCTAACGTATTTTGTTGTAAAAGATAAGTTATTTAATTTTGTTCCTGTCAATTTGTTATCTAATGTTAACAGTTTAGGCGTTATAAAATCATAAACATTAAAAAGTTGAATTTTTAAAGTCTAAATTTATACTTCTCGCTCTGCAGTTTTTTAAATAATTAAAATAAGAAAAAACACTTCCGGTATACTTTGTATCACATACTTTTAGCTTTAAAATGGCATATTGGTTATATCGGGGAGAGAACTTGTTACGTCTGAGGAGGCGGGAACGCGAGCTCGTGTGCGGCGGGTTGAGTGTTCGGACTTCCTATGTTTATCTTCCCAGCTTCCCTACGAACTCCTCTAGTAATGAGATTGTTATTTTTACAGTTCATCACCTAAGTGTAACATTTAAATCTTAAATATTAAAATTTAATCCTTATCTAATTGTAGGGTCAATTATTAAAATGTTGGTATGTTCATTCATAAACTACATAATAGTATTTAAAAAATTTAATTTTGGCTTTTAACGTGTTAGGTCTCAGAAATCTGTGGGATATGAAGATATTTCGATAAAGAGCGGCTTCCTAGATTTCTAACTTGAATCGCCTTGCAATGGAGCAAGCCCTCTCACTGCAACCAATTTTTGAAACTGCTCAGATGATGCGGAATTATTATTGAAAGTATGGTTTCTGATATTTTAATTTGACGAGTCAAGCAGGTTTTTGAGAATGTGTTTGAACCTATGCAGCAATAACGGGTTTCGCGGTACTCAGACCACGTGTGCATCTTATCGCGTCTCGTTAGTAACATGCTAAGTCAGCGTGTTGGAAAGGGCAGTAACAGCAGGCTACACGTGCTCATCTTATCTCGGAGATAGCGTGAAGATGGGTTAGGGACAGAACTGCAGGTTGGTCCTGCAGGAAGTTACAGTGCTTGCAGTGGAAGACCTTGATGTATTCTGGTTTCATCGGATCAAAGTATATTTTTCTGATAATATTTATTCAACATTTAACTATTTCATTATAATTAATGTGACTTTTGATGGGTACACTTCAGAGCAACAACTAAGGGAGAAGAACAGTAAAAAAAATCTGCTAAAAACTCACGTAATATCGAATTTGAGACAAATACGAAATGTATCACGAAAAAGTTTATTTATTTATTTTACATCGCCCAATAGACTCAGCTGATGAGCTGAAGCTTACTGAGAATAGGGCTTGTCAATATGGTTACAGTTCTTATGAAATACATAGTTACATATGATTACATAATTATATTATATACAGTATATACAATACATACAGTAGACAAGTAGAAGATTAAAATAAAACTTAGTAATAAAGAAAATATGATTAATAGACGATGGTATCGAGCATTAATTAAACATAAATGTCCATTGCATTGTGTAGGATTCACTTAACAACCAATGTTAATAATTATGAATCTTAACTTACTAATATGCACTCTAGCCCAGCTTACAATCTATGTTACACAACATATCATGATCTTATAAACTATATACATAATTACACAATCTCAATTTATACACACATAATACACAATCATACTAAAGATTGTGAATATGGACTACTCACATTAGCTTATTTTACATTGTTTTAAGTAACTCTCACTAAAGGCTCTGGATGTATATTCCTCTATTTCTTGAATACTATATAAATACTGATTTTCAAATATGTTTTTTTTTTATTATGTCAAATTTATTTATATTAATTTCAGAAGTAACTTTTTTAGGAAGGTGGTTGTACATTTTTAGGCCTGAATAGAATATACTTTTCCCAAAGAGCGAGCTATTATGTTGGATTATCCTTAATTTGTGTGCGTTTCTTGTGTTGTGATTATGCATGTCTCCGTTTTTATGTAGTTATTCTGATTTCGTTTTATTGATTTAAGTAAATGAATGGCATATTCAGTGTAGAATATTTTTATTTGGTGAGCTTTAAAATAGGGTCTACAGGAAGTTCTACGATCAACTCCAGTTAGTAAGCTTTTCTATCCAATATGAATAACAAAAAAAAAGTTAGTTATGAAACTGTGTGAAGTACTTAGAAATACAGAAATAAGTTCATTCATAACCCAGGGAGATGCTGACTTAAGACATTGTAAAAACAGGAATTGAACATTTCAACAAATTCAGTGCAGTCATAGGTGTGTGATCCGACACAGATCTTCTGGTACTGCTTGTAGCACATCTACGTGAAAACAACTCTCTGTTCTTTCGGAAGGAAATCTGGGATAAAAATAATTCTGTTGTTTATTATGACATACGGAAACTATTATCTGGGCACAAGAATTTCAGGAAAAAAAAACCTTTCATATACAGGCTGTGACACAACATCGTCGTTTTTTGGTTGTGAAAGACAAAATCTGTTGATGTGATCAAAATGGTACCACTAGTCAAACTTCAAGCATAGCTATTTTAGGAAAAAGATATATCTCGCGAGGAATTATTTGATATTTGAAATTTACAGGTTCAGAAAATATTCTAATCTGAATTATGCTCGCTACTACATTTTTACACCTATGACAAGGAAATCAGCTTTTAAAAATTGTAACTTTGTTTCGTTGAAATTACCCCGAAGCAGCTCACCAAAATTTATTACGAGTTTACCTCCAGGTACAATACTGGATTGGCAGTGTACTTCCGCCTACAGACTGGAAAGTGCCTCTTTCCTTCACAGTTACACGCCGAAATCGAACTTCTTTTCGACGATTAGTGTGGTAGGGACGTAAATGACAGATGTGAACGAAGATAAACCAATATCATTCAAGACAATTTTAAAAACATGACGTATAGATTGCTTTATTATTAGAGGCGAGTGAGTGGTCCGTGATGCTGTCATCTGAAATGTGTATTTATAAAAACAAGAACAATTTTTCTTGTGGTTTTTAAGTTACCCATAACTATGACAGCTGCCGGTTTTAGCCAGTCCGGGACACGGTGGGTCCATAGGTAGTGGATAATAGCAGGCCCTGAAATGGGTAAGGAATCCACCCCCCCCCCCAAATCCGAACCAATACTGGCAATTCGTATGTTAGGTAAATAATTTATGTGTACAGAATTTCTGTTAGTATATATATATATATATATATATATATATATATATATATATATATATATATATACACACACACACACACACACACACACTATGGTTATAAGAGTTATTTTCAATGAACAGAAACGGTGCATAAATATAGTTATATAACTTCGTAAATAATTAAAAGATCTACTCGAACGGACTGCGAATATGAAGATATACATACAGGAGGTTGGAGGACTCAAACCGCCACACACGCGCTCGCATTCCCGCCTCGCCAGACGTAACCAGTATTCTCCTCGATATAACCAATATGCCATTTTAAAGCTAAAAGTATGTACTACAAAATACACCTGAAGTGTTTTGGATTATTTTAATTATTTAAAAAACTGTAGAACGAAAAGTATACATGTAAACTTTAAAAATTCAATTTTTTTATGTTTATGATTTTATACGCCTAAACTTAGATAAAAAATTGATATGAACAAAATTAAATAACTGAACTTTTACAGCAAAATACGCTAGGGATTTACTGGTTTCTGCAATTATTCACGTACTTACAAGCGATTTTGTAAAAGTCTACATTTTCAAACTTCCGAGGGGGGTGGGGGGAAAAGCACAAGGGAGAGAAGCGGGAACTTTTGAGGAAATACGTGTCTCATAAGGGTCTAACAACTGACAAAAATTCAGCTTTACCAGAATTAGTTGCGACAAAAAACTTTTATTTCCTGGGCTAATTGGGCAATGTACGTCTAACACAACGCAGCTGTCTGCAGACCAATAACAGGCATTAAATATTACAATAGTGGGATTCTTATTGGCTCAGTCAAATAGGGCTACAGCTCCACGTACAAGCGAAAACCAGTAATCTTCTGGTAAGCTGAACGTGTGTTGAAACCTAACAAACAGTCAAGTTTTCCCGCGATAAACCATCATCTCTAATAATATCTTAGATCAGATATGCGTGCTACTGGACTAGAACGAGCACGATCGGTACTTGAAGCTTGCGGCCTGTAAGGCTGACTCTTGCGTCCTTACCACTTGCCTTGTCGTCTCTAAACACAAGCCACTCTACTAGCGTTCCTCTTTCGTACAACACTTCTCGTAACAGTTAGTTGGACTTGATGCATTAGTTGTGCTGTAGCGTGGTATGAAAAAAGTGCTTTTTTCACGTTTCCAATACGTTTATCTACGAAAAGATGACACGCTTCAAACTACGTCTCTGTCGTTTACAAAATACCTTCCGCTTATATAAAAAAAAAAAAAAAAAAAAAAAACATTATTTGTAGTTTCTCAAAAGTGGTAGAAATTGATTTTTGATATTGCTGTAGTTGCAAAATTCCAGACGTAATCATAAAATAAACTGACATAGAATCTGCGTTGGACTTATTGCCACGTACTTTACACAAATAAAATAATAGGGTCACCGCTTTAAAGTCCTCTTGAAAAACACTTTCTACGAAGACACTGCTCACTAGTTTGGTAGTATGTGCCTAGAGGTGAAGCGGTGTTGGAGTCGACTTATCGCCTTCCTCGTTTCCGTGCCTCACACAAGACAGGTTGGGAGGAGGAGGAACTAAGGTCCAAATAACCCGATTGTTTGTCAGTTTCTCCTCGACATGAATATTCCCTCACGGAAGTGTTCAATCAGTACCTCCACGTTGTTGTAGAACTAACCTTGGCGCCGTCTAGCAGGTATATATAAGTTGGCAGGTTATAAGAATGACGCGGAAGAAGGCACACATGCATACACGTGTGGTCCACGGGTCAGTCACACCTGTGCGTGGGACGACACTCAAGGTCTGACCACTCCTCTGCCCGGCTCGTCATCCACCCCCTCCCCCCTCCGTCAACTATCGTCCAGTCTCCACGGGAGAAAATATTAGACAGAAGCAAAACCGCTGCTCGCGCGCCCACTTCTGCTTGAGATCTAGACTGAAAGAGACATAGGCACTGATTTTCGGTCAAAATAATTCCCCGTCATCTTGATACAATTCCTTTTTATTCAGTGATTGGATGTTTCTAACTGTCAACGTCTTGAGGTTCTTCCTGAAACGTGTGGTGTCGCAATGACCTTGGCACAATTGAACGAGGGACGTCTTTGTACAAAGACACGATGCCAATAACCACCGAGTATAGCTGTAGCTATAGCTATAGCTTAGTGGTGTCTAGCAAAGACTGAACCCTCCGCTATTTCTGATATTTCGAATTTTATTTTTTGACCGCCATTACTAAAAAAAGCACTATGTACTGAGCTTCTTGCACTCGAGTCTGAACTGCTAACAGCGTCCAGATAGTTATATTACAGGAGAATCTGAAACGGACACAGGCCTGCAAGATAAATATACGTGCACTCGATTTTAAACAGTGGCATTTCCACAGATTTAATAAGTTGCAGGGTTTTTCCACTGGCGAATATGTGATTTTGTCAACGCTTACAAAAAAACCAACATATTGGTAACAGATTATATTAGTAAGTAAAGTATAAATCACTGTCAATTAGTGCAAATTCTGCTATTAAATCTGTAATTTTAAAAATTCCGTTTAAATCAATAACTAAAATATCATTTCAACAATTTCACATGATTTTAGTCTACGTGTCGTAAACCGTGTACCACCGGTTCCAAAGTAAGCATGATATTAATTTTTTATTGCGCTTTTTTTAGGGGGTCATATGTTTTCATAAGTTACTCTTAAATGTACAGTGGCCTACGTATCAATTAATAAGTAGTCTTGTCGTTCGGTTGTTGTGGAAAGATGTGTATTTGAGTGTTCAGTTTCTCTATGTTGCTCTCTAAGAAGTTAGGTAACTTTTAAATATCCACGTTACTAAAAACAATATGTTTACTACTAAGAAAGCGCTGTTAAAAATTAACAAATGTCACTAGTACAGAAAAACGAAAACTTACTTTTACGTCAACTAAATGCCCAAGTCTTGACGTTGGGTGAGTGGATAGTGTATTACAGTGACGAGCTAGAAGTCTTGGGTTAGAATAATGCTGATATATCTTTGTTTATTTAAATTTTTTTTATTTTGGCGCATAATTTTATTGAGTTTATGCAATAATTTAAAAACCGAAGATTTCGCTATTTTTGTACATATACTGAAAAAAAAAATGTTCGATACGTTTTCAATTACTGAAAATCTCTTATTAAATCCGGATATTCACAGTTTCCAGTTTAGAATGTGCAGCGTTCTTCGAACACTGTCCACAGGCAGTCACTGACGCACGTAAGGCAATGTTGCACTTGGATCACATGTTAGGGTCGCCCTTACTGCTCCCTTGATCACGGCTCTTAGACGAGGGCGAAATATACAAGTAAGTGGCCGTCTTAAGGGTGTTCAAGTGATCCAAGACTACTTTGTATACTTTGAGTATTTTAACTATTTTGGTGAAATTTTTTTCAAGCGTTAGTGTAAGTCAAGTGTAAAAAAGGGACAAAGGAGTTATTTTAAACATTAATTGGAGTTATTTTGAAGTCGTTAATTAATTTAGCGAACAATTGAAAATTAAATTTCAAAATCGTGTTACACAACCATGTTGAAATGCATCTTATGAATATGCATATGAAAACAATTTCCCTGGTGATACTGTGATTTAATCGCATTTTCTTTCTTGTGATGTCCTAAAACCACGAAACACCCTTAAAACTAAGGAGAGGAAGATTCATCTCTTTTAACAGCCTTAAACAGTGTCAATCTTCAGCAACGAGCATCCTGTCACTTTTCACCAATCGTGCTACCTAGAAACGTGTAACTTAGCTATTATTTCTGAAGTCTAACCATTCAACCAACGCTTCATTTAGTACTGAAGCAAACGTCCGGAGTCCCCTGCGATTAAGCATTCCTATTTGGAGACAAAATTTTACGCCTCAATCGAAAAAAAAATCGTAAAGAGAGGATACCTGAGGGCAGGGCATCACATTCCGAGAGCACACTTCTGACTGGGCGCCAGTAGGCGTCTGTCGAACACTGAATTAAATGAAGCGCTATAATGGAGAAGCGACGGAATGTAAAGTGCGGGGAAACAGGAGTAACCCGAGAAAACCCATCTGCAAATTACGTCTGCCACGTTTTCACAAGCGAAAAATCGAGAGCAGACCCTAGCGGAAATCGGAGTTCGGATCGCACTTAGGATGGGAGGCGAGCACTCTAACCACCGCGCCACCTCCCTCTCAAACATCATAAACCATACACTAGCTCAAGAATCGTAAAAACTCATTTCGAAATATCTGCATGCTGCCTTCGACTCTTTCATACCAACCTCGTTTATGGGTTCTATTGTTGCAACGCAGGATAATAATTGATTAATATTTCTCTGGTGTTGACTCAGGCACAGAAATGGTAAATATACAGAATCGTAACGGTTTTTGATACAAGTGAACTAAATGGGTTATTGGCTGCACAGGACTCTCAGACACAGGCATTGTGAGAAGTGGCCGTAGCATATTTATTGGTCGGGCCTCGTTCTGGCGTGTTCAACTGAAGATAATGACTGGTGGATGAATTCCCATCAGATTGCTGGCCAGTGTTGCCATTTTGCTGGCTTGTGCTAAGCAATTTCACTTCTGTTTTCCTAAATTCTGCCAGACAAGCATAAATAGTAAGCACTTCTGAAGTCCTATACTGTGTTTACAGTCAAATTTCAACCAGGATTTAACTTTGAGTGCACTGATGTATTCGGATAGAATTCCTTTTATAAATACACCCGGACTGGACTAAGATAATCCAGTTCAGTTGCCTTTCTGGGTGCATGCGAAATGGAGTTACGAGGTTTTTACAGTTAGGTAACGCTATACTACAGGACAACAGTTATCAGTTTATGACCATGCTCAGTCACGTTCTTTTACGGCCGAGTGCTTTTTGTTCCGGCCGTACGACACACTTACCCGGAGGGAATGTTTCTCAACGTATGCTCCTTGCTTACCCAGCACACGAGTGAGATGGAATATATGGCAGTAAGAGGTTCTACATGCGAGACAATAACAATAAATTACTGCCAGCACGGCTGACGGGCATCGCGTTGGAAAGGAACAGAAGAGTGTAAGACGCTACGATATGCGACGCACGTAGGGGCCGGCGCGGCGCGGCGACAGACGCACAAGAGAGGCGCTTAGACAAGAAGTCTCTCGGGAGAGAGATTTTCTCGGAAGAGGAGGGGAAGATTCTCTTTCCCACACTCCAGCACTCCAGACACAGAGAGCGCCTTCTTCCAGCCTCACAAAACCGCTGTGTACACAGACTGTCTATGGAACTGTAGCCCTTTTTTAAAGTGCTGTCATAAAGGTGCTTCGCGATAAAGTAAGCACTTTTGAAGACCATCTTCTATAGAATAATAAAAAAAATATATTTATTATGACACTATTGAGTGTAGTATAATATATTCACCTTGGACACTAATAAGAAAGCATTGTTTATAAAATAAATTAGCAGAAAAAAATGATCTGAAAAGAAAAATGTCTCTAGGGTTTCAAAAGTGCTCATTTTATCGCGAACCACATATAAGATACTTACTTTATACTAGTATGTACGTGGTAACAGTGCCAGTTTCATACACGTTACTAGTGGCTATGGTATCTTGTTATGAACACTTGTTAGCCTGTATAGTATTCCCACGTCCGACCACTTGGTTCAGTCGCTCCTGGCTGGCGGGCCGAGAGCTGCGGGTTCTATTCCCGGCCCTGCAGGAAAATGTACGATTACCTCTCCCGGGAGTGTTACGGGTACGCATACCCAACAACAAACTTACAGTGACATTAGAGGTCATTAGTTATTTGCTAAAAGTTACAAAATCACTTTTTTTTTGCTGAAAACGAAGGATATTTCTTGACAGAATTTTCAATAATTTTACTAAAAATACGGAAATGTAAAACATTGTGAATTATATTACTTGTATATGACAGCCAGTTTCATTTAATTCTTGTGTAAATTATTATTTCTCTGAGAGAGTTGTTTTTAGTGTAGGCCCATGTCCCGACAACACGCAGTGCAAGTTTAGACTTTGACATGCCATTACGGGAATACTACAAAAGCTGAAAATGTTTCGTAAGAAGTTAGTAACGTATATAAAACTAACAGTATTTAATATTATGAATTGTTCACACCTTTAAGAGTCAGTGGACCTGGCGCGTGAGACGTGCTGTAGTGTGGTACGAAAAGTATTTCTTCTTGTGTAAACATAAAAAAATATTTCCAATGAGTTTATCTACTACAAACTGTGACCCTATGGTTTTAAAAATGCCATTCACTTGACCTTTTGTGTAGAGTATCCTTGAAATATTACAAATTCTTAAATAGGTAGGTACATTAAATTTTTTTGTTTAGAAAACGCCTTGAATAGCAGTATTTTGCACCTTAAACCCACCGATCCCCCTTAGGCATAGCTCCTACATTTTAAGGGATGATCATCCCCTCTCAACTCTCTAAACCTAAGAACTGGATCCGCCCCTGATCATAGAAACCTGCAGTGGACTTTACCACATACTTTCCACAAATAAAATAACTGGGTCATCGCTGTAAGTCCCATTGAAAAACATATTGTACTTAAATTCTGCACGCTAGTTTAGTCCTTCGCGCCTAGAGGCTATGAGGTGCTTGACGGACGTTTTATATTCAACTTATCACCTACCCCCTTTCCGTGCCTCAAACGTATAAAAAAAAACTAGCGCCCACTTTAAGGCCGCTGCCTAACGCAGAGGCCTATCAGGAGCAAGGGTAGGGATTAAGTGAGATTCAGTAGGCCTCCCTGTCGAATATATACTATATATATATATATATATATATATATATATATATATATATATATATATACACGTGCATACATACATACATACGTCACCAATGATTTTTTTTTATCTCGGTGGGCTCACGTTGCAATCCGATCTTTTAAACTATTTCTTATATACCCTGAAAACTGTGAGCAATAAGTTTTTAAAACCTTTTTACTGTATTGCTATTATTATTATTATTATTATTATTATTATTATTATTATTATTATTATTATTATTATTATAATATTCAATTCTATAGCGACCTAGCAATATTTTACTTTTCTCAGAGTAGAAAATAGCTTCTGCCCAAAAGCGATGTCGTGAACGGTGACAAAGCCCCATCTAACATAACTTAGCATGTAAATCCCTCTTGTTCTCATCTGTGTTCTGTGGCATGCAGCGTCCTTAAGAGGGCGTGATACATAAGATAACGATAAAAACCTGTACTGAAATTCGCTGATGTTTGAAAGTCAAAAATAGAAAAAAATAACTCAGCCAAATACATTTTGCTGAAATTTTTAACATATCTTTTGATAGCGTGGCGCATTTTAATAACGTCATCTCTTGCGTCGGACTGTAGTTTTCTTTGTCTCAGTTTGGGAAATGTGAAGAGAGTGAATTCAAGCCGACTGCTTTCCTACTTCCAGTCCTCGTGTAAAGTTGTGTGTCACCGAATGTAATGACCTCGCTGTCAACAACACATAAAGCCTGCTAAAATATATATTATAACTTATCTGTATTATAAAAACATAAGATGTTAGGGTGGCAACTGAAAGTCTGATAGAACGCGAGCTGACTACGGAAAGACTGCACTTCAGTTCAATGCCCTGCGCGTTGAGTCCATAATGTACTAGATGCGCGCTCCTAGATGGTCCTTACTGCTCCGGTGCCTCTAGGTCTGGGACATTCCCAAACATGTATATTCAGACGGTGCTCTAAGTTCAATGAAAACCGTAATTATTCATCTCACAAAACTTACCAAACATATTTTATAGTATTGATGTATTTTTAATGCCTTTTATCGTCTTTCATTTTCCTACAAGAGTGCAGCAGGAAATAGTTTACAGAGGCATTTTTTAATACAGGTATATAAATTGACAAGTTTCGTGTGGAACAATGATTTGTACCGAATTTACAGATTTCGTACAAAACATCGTTTCACTCTAGGCAACTACTGTTTGGTCAAATCAGTAATATAAGTACTTCAAGTTACTGAGTAACGTTTTTATTTTCATTCTCTTCTCACAGATTATGTCACATTAAACACATGTTGACGAGCTGGTGTTCTGAAAGTGTGCGTGCACATCTAGTCCTCACGAAGTCCTCAAAAATGCAGCTGCAACTACCGGTTTTGTTGTCGGGACACGTAACTTTACACAGATAACCACAGCGGCCACTCTAACAGGCACCACGTGCATTTAAATAATTTGTATGTTTTCCAAGCGTAAAAGCCCTTAAGGGCGCCGCCTATCCGGGCGTGCGAGGCTCAAAAGCGACGGGGCAGTAAGGTCGACCTTGAAGCGCGCATCAAATGCCGCGTCGCCTCAACGAGCCAAGCGCTTAACTAGCGTGCAAGCTTCCAGCCGAAAGGTTTTTACTATGGAACATTTAGCCGTGATCATATGATTTTATTGGTGGAAAGTCCGCAGCTAAGTTCAGTGCAGGTCTCAATCTGAGTTTCACATACATCCGGTTAGTACATTTTGAATTACGGAAGTCTGAAAAGGCCGTTTTTAGCCACGTTGGAGGGCTTAGAAACAGTGTTTTTAATGAGCGTGGCGTCTTAACAATGAGGTTCCGACCTTGTCTGAAGTTTGTTTTCTTTGGCACAATGGGCACACGTGGAATAGTTTTGTAGAAGAAACCTGTTTACGAACACACTGCAACGCATTTGAAGTGTGGGGTAGGCGGCCGCCTTAAGAGACATTCATTGTGTTCCAATTCAGCTGGTAAGGTCCCTTAACGCATCGCGGATACGTCACTCAAGGGCTGTTCCGATTCATGCGAAGGGCACAAACCCTTAACTATCCCCTTTAGCTAAGGGTTTATGCGACGTACCCCTCCGCACTTTGCTGCGATTTTCGACAGACGTCTATTTGAACTATTGACGAGATTTCTATCTTTATGAGGTGATCGCACAAGAACTGTCTACAACGTTTGAACGAAATACGACCAAAACTGTAAGTTCATGTTTAATGCTATTAAAATGTGCGCAGAGACAATTCTTTAAACGTTCAGTTTCCATTCCCTAAATACAAAATTAAATTATGTATTAGTTATTTCAAGTATCATTAAAATATGTTTAACATGGATCAATCAATATAATTTTTTAACCATTGTCAGTGGACCTAAGTTTCTTCCCGCCATTGGAGCACCGGTCCACACAGTGATTAGAGCAATCGCTATCAAGGTGATACGGGTTCGATTCCTGGCGGGGTCGGTCCCCGGATTTTCGCGTGTGGTAATCGTGCCGGACATTGCCGCTGGTCGGTGGGTTTTCTCGGGGATCTCCCGTTTCCCCCGCCCATTCATTGCGCTATAACTAGTTACTAATGCATGCCGGAGTACCCATAGACTGAGACGGGGTACACGCTGGCGTAGCGGGATTTGGGGGCTCCCCAGACAAAAAAAAAATCACCCCTCGCCAGCGATAAAGGCCTAGATATTAAGCTCTGACCAAAATCTTTTCACTTCTTTCCGCCATTTTATTCAGTATACATACAATAATCTAGTTAACTCGATGCAAGTAGCATAGTTACTAAACATTTCGGCCCTGTGTTATTTCACAAAACTGTGTACCGTTTTATTCCTATCACGAAAAGTATGTTTTATATTTGTCAAATGGCAGGACAGTTGACCTCATTTACACACGTGCGATAAAGGTTATGTTGTTAAAAGATGTCCGAATCCACAAATACACACTTCGCATCGAAGAGGTAAGGGAGTACTCACGACGAGCAACAGGCAGCGGTTCTCACGCCACACGCTGACACAGCCGACGACGGCGCCGATGAGCGCCAGGACTCCAGCAGTGACGAGGACTCCGGCAGCCACGGCATACGTCGCCGTCGACAACAGTGCTATGTGCCAGTGTCGACACGCGAGCGTCCACACGCCCACCCCGAGCACCGCGCCGCCAGCCATCTGCAACAACAACCCTCTACATTCTACAGCCGTTTATAACAACTCACCAGAGTACGGTGGCCAGGACTAAACATCAGCTTCTGGTGTGCAAACAGTGACCAGACTATGTTTGTGTTGGCAGCAGTGACTGCTAGTGCAACTGTGTCAACAAAATTAAGAGGAAAAATAATAATAAATAGCGTAAACTAGAAAACAGTCCTGCATGTCAGTAATATAATCACCAAACTTTAACATATAAAAATTGGGTAGTAAATGTCCAGTTATATTTAGTATGCAAACATAATTTACTTTAAATAATTTGTAAGGTACACATAACATCGTTTCATAAATTTCAGCACACATAATTTTGCCGTAACTGGTCATTGTATACATATGTCTCATAAAAAATGCGTGATAATAAAGAAATGAAAAGGTCGACTTAAATCTATGGGTTTCTGGACATGAAAATAAAACTGACAGTAATTAACCCAAAAAAAAAAAAAAAAAGAAGGTTTTCCAACTTTGTGCGCAAACATTTTGTTTGAGTGACACATTCGTTCAATGAAATCTCGTGCACCGCAATCTAAATACGAAATTTCGGCGTCAGAGCTTATGCCCCAGAAATACGTTGCTCAGGAAAATGTTTTTTTGGAGACCATGCTGTTATAACACCGTCTTTAATTGTTGTGTACTGTTGTTTCTGTTTTACGAATTATGTAATTTTTTATAGGACTGTATAAAAAAAGTAGTTTTTACTAACTTTGAGGTATCTCAAAAACAAGTTTCGTGCCGTACACAAAAAAATATATAACAATAGTTTTAAGTGTGTTTACGTTAGATAAAGATATTGAGACAAATGTAAGATGTTTCGCGTAAAACATACCACGTATGGCACCGTTTATGAATTACGCGAAGAGGCCTTCGAGCAGCGTGCAGATATTCTGCCGGAAGAAGTTTATTTCACAACTTATAAACTTGCATGAGTCATGCACATGCTTAGGAAATAATTCAAAGAACGTTGCTCCTGTGTATATACTCTGCCGCGGCCGAATCTGGGCGAAAATTATGTATTTGTGGTCCTTTTTAGGTATGAAAATCTTGGCGTAGTCTCTTTAAAGAAGGCGTAGGCCTGGTATAATACAACTTTGTGTTTAATATTACGTAATGAAACGATGGGGTCACCACCGAATGTCTCGCATAGGCAAGCTATCGGCGAGAATTCTCTACGCCAGTTCGATGACGCGCCTAGAGACTATGGTGAGACATGATGCGGTTGCTGTGTTGACCTTGTGCCCAGTACTACTAGACCTCGAACACGCTACATATATTCACCCGAGCGGCCACTTTAAGAAGGCATTGGGCATAATTCAGCGCTACAAATATCAGTTTAAAATTGTACGTTTCTCGACGTCAATTCGCAACAGCAGCCTAAGACAACAGATTGTACAATAACTTTCTGAGCAAGAGTTTTTCTCGGATAACGTATTTCTAATTAACAATCGCTGAACCCGAAAGCTCGTACATTTAAAGGCACCGCCTACCTGCGCGTCAGAGATTCAAAAATGACAGAGACATAAGGGCGACCTTGAAACGTGCAACAAATGCCGCAGCGCCTCAATGAGCCAAGCTCTGAAACAGAGTGCAAGGTTTCCGCCAAACCGTTTTTATTATGGGAGACTAAGCGGTGGCCGTAATTTTACTGATGGAAAGTCTGTAACAAAGTTCAGTGCACATCGCAATCCCAGTTACACATACATTCTGTTAGCACATTTTGAAGTACGGCAGTCTGTAAAGGCTGTTTTTAGCCAGGTTGGAGGGCTTATAAATAGTGTTTTTAATGAGCATGGTGTCTTAACAATGAGGTTCCGACCTTGTCTGAAGTGTTTTCTAATCGTAGATTGGCACAATAGTCACATGTGGAATTGAAAAAAAAACTTGTTTATGAACACACTGCGACGCATTTGAAGCGTGGGGTAGGCGGTCGCCTTAATGATTCACTTTGTTATGATCCATGTAACCCTGGTTCTAACATAGCGCTCAGTAACCAGGCCACCCGGCCAGGAATTCCAAAATATTAAACATAAGTTGCTGCAAACTGCACGGCAGAACTCCCCACGCCAACAGCGATACGAGTTGCCACATAGGGCGCGATAAAGGGGCGTGTCACGCTACCTACGAGGTCTGTCTGCCCCATCGTCGCCAGGACCACTTCACTACCAAGATGCACCACGACGTCCAGATCTACGACGTGCCGATCGCCGTGGACGTTTCCTTACATCAGCCTCGGCATCATTAACAAGGTGGGACTGTCATCGTCATAACTAAATTGAGTGGCTCATAAGTAATCATAAATGTCTCTAACTATTCTTGCCTCCCTCCGTAAAGAACATCGTAAATGTAATGATATAGTTGTACATATTGTAAATTAAAGCCGTACCTGATATTTAGACTGCGAGTCTCACTCATATTAAAAGAATCCCTCATTTAAACAAATCATAATAAACTGTACGTTTTACATAAATAACTCCACCGTCACTAAGCAAATAAGACTGAGTATCATTTACAAAAACGTAACAACTTGCAACGCAACAGATTACGACTAATAAATGCATCTTTCACGGTAAATGTCTGGTCATAAAGTTGGCTAACAATATCATTATATGAGTTCGTTGTTTTATAGTTTTTTCCCACATTGACTTTCAAAAACATGTAGATTTCAAATAGTCTTGTAAACGTTTATTTACCTGCAACACAATCTTAATAGAGGTAGCGCAGGTGTGAATCTGTGAATATTTCCTCTAATACGTGTGGAATTACTTGATCGATTTATTTAAGAAAGCGCCGAAGGTCGGCCAGCGCCTGATGTACTCACCAGGAAGACGACGTTGAATATCTGCAGCACGTACTTGAGGAAGTTGACGCTGCAACAGTCGGCGTCCCTGCTCTTCCCCGGCGCCATCTTGCCGTCCCCTCACCTGCAATCATGACAAGAGAGATGCCATCAAGTACAAGTCCCATACCATGTTAGCTAAGCATCTTCACAACATACTGATAGTCATACATACAATGTAAATATTATTTGTAAATTTACCACGCCGAAGTATAGGAGTGTCAAGAAAGTAGCAAATCATCAATGGTAGTATGCCTGTACAGTAATAATGTTCATTCAACAATTGTTCTATTGAACAACTGAAGCATGGCAAGTGAAGTGAAGAAATTGAGGTCAGCGCTCAACATCTAAGTCTTTAGCGCTGGTGAGGTGACATGAGGTGAGTATAGAGCAGAGTTGGAATGAAGGGACGGGGGAGACTGAAATCCCCGAGAGAAACAGCCGACAGGCGGCATCGTCCGACACGAAAAACTGGGGACCGAACCCGGATCGCCTTGGTGGAAGGCAAGTGCTCTGGCCACTGAGACAACCGTGACTTATAAGAACGGCAAGTGTCCTGTACTGCGTTAGGGTGAAAAACACTTTAAGGAGTTTTTTAACACTGCAACATAGCAACGAACAAGGAAGACAAATGATCTTCCGCGCGCAGAACTTCATTCGGCTCTTACAGACAATACTGGCTTATGCTGAATAGATTTTTGTGATTCACTGTAATTCCAAAGTCGACATTAAAAAAGAAAGACAGCAACTCTAGAAAACAGTTTTTGTCATATTTGTGAGCAAGTATTTTGTCGGTGTGATGCATTCATTTAGTGTAATCTCTTGCGCTGTTTTCCAAGTAACAAAATTACGTCGTTTTTAAATAATTCACCAGAAACTCTTCCTTTTAGCAACATGCTTGCTCATAAAGATGACAAAAATATTTTCCTTCGCCTTTAAAATTTCTGAAATGTTCAATAAACGTGTTTAGCGTAATGTTCCACACTTTTAAATGAATCGGGAGTTGCAGAAAGGGCACATGCCAAAAAAAATTCCAGGTTAAGACTTGAAGTAATTTTTACATAAAATTGTGCAGAAAGGGCATACACAAGATAAATGTTTCTTGAATATTGGGGGCTATATGAAACGGAAAAGACGCAGAAAGGGCACATAACGAAGTAGGGAAAGGGAATGTTCGTGGATGAGTTGATGATTTATTAACATGATAAGCGTGTGTATCAGCTGAATCCCGCTCTTTCACACTGTATGCTTTTATTTACAAAATTTCGAGTTCTGATGACGAAATTTGTGTTAAAGTAATGTCATATAGAAGTTATTGCTTGATGCATTCCTCTGAACAAAGCTAAAAAACAAAGACAATATTACAGAAAGGGTGTACATGTTGCCCACACTTTGCAGAAACGGTACATGTACAGCCCTCGCTTTGCAGAAAGGACAGATGTTCATAATGGTAATCATATTCTATTCCAAAATATATTTGACCTGAGTTGGTCTTTTTTTGGCAGTAATTTATAATTACCGTATGCGAGTTTTAAAAATTGTACTGGATTATCATGAAATGTGGTTTTTGCCTCTCCTGAAAAGTTTTGTGTGGCATGACAACTTACGATTCAAATATGATGTGAGATTTTACTATCGTTAATGTAAGACACCCTTAAAGGACTGTAAGTAAAGAAAGCTATAAGGGTTGGGACCGATTAAATATCGCTATCTCTTGGATGCACTGTACATCTTGCACCTTCATTGCACCTGGCTCATGCAAGGGTTGGAGTGGAAGGATGAAATTTCCACTCAGAAATAATGCCTTGCTACGAAGATTCGATTTTTATTTATATATATCCCCACATTTCCTACCATGGAGAAACCAATAAGTATAGAGTTGTAATCAAGAATGCAGTTACTCCACTGTAAATTCTGCGTTTATATATAGTCTAGGTGTCTAGGTGGGTTTTTCGAGGTTGTTAGGGATTGCGCATTCGTTTGTTTGTGGGTAATGAGTACATACAAACAGTATACATTCATGTTGTTAAGTGGTTAGTAATGTATTGTGATTTAGTAAGGAGACATGAGTACTTCAAAGCATAATGTTGCGTCAAATATTAGGTTACTCTAACACTTGCAAGCAACGTGACTGATTCAAATTAGCAAGATAGAAAATCATAATTTTTTTTTTTCATCTTCCCAAGAAAACTGCTGTTTATTTACATTTAATAAATAATACATTTCTGTGACACTGGGGCTAATTATTGGATTATTTCCAGACTGGCCACTCATTTATGATCGTGGACAACGTTCATGACCGAGTTTAAAAAACGTACAACTCTGAAGACTTTGTAAAATCTGTGAAAAAAAAATTAAGTCTGAGAATATTGAAGTATTTAAACTGCATTTAACACTGGTCTAATTATTCATCGCAGCACAAATTAAAAAAAAAACACATGTGTCTAAATGGCTTTGTTCACATCAATGATGAGAGGAAATACCATCAATTGTGCATAACAAATTATAATGTAATGAGCTCTACCAACAAACTGAATGTTTTACAAGAGAAAGCAATGAAAGGACCACACTTCCCAGCCCCTGTGCAGCTCCAGAGAGGATAACAAGAAGAATGTACAGTCTCTAAATAAAGTACTGTCAGAAAACCGGCAACAGTTTTTTGAAATATTTGCCAACGCCTCAGCCAAAAAAAAAAAAATTTATGACAAACTATCGCTTGACTATACATAAACTATTGTTGTACCACAAAAAGAAAGTTATTGAAGGCTGTTAATGAAATGGCTACGTCTTTAAATTGTGTATAATATTAATCCTTTAATTGACAAGTATTCATTTGTTACATACGGCACTTGTCCAAAAAATAATTTAAATTTTACTTTGCTAAAGTGTCGCATGTACTGATCAGTCGCACTCGTGTCCTGAACCCTGTGTGTCTACCTGATGACGGGAACAGATTCCAGTTCCCGAAACGTCGTTAATACTGACTGTTTGGAAAACTACTGTGTTTTGTTTCGTCTCATCATTTGTGTCGTTTGTTGTTATTTCTGTTTGTGTCCGACATCTTTGTGTTTTGCTTAGTCTCATCGTTGTGTTGTTTGCTGTATTTCTGTTTGTGTTTTTGTTTCGACTCATCGTTGTGTCGCATGTCAACTTAGCTATTTTTATATTCTTGTTATTTATTTTATTTTCGGTTTGTTCCTTGTTTTAACTGACCGGTTTCCAGTTTTGGAATTTCATGTTGTGTATGTATCCTGATGACTAAAGCATACTCTGCTTATTTATGTTTTCTTGTATTATTTTTAGTTTTCTTTTGACAGTCATTTATTTCGCAATGGAGTATGTCCAAGTAAATAAATCCAGTCATGCACTCCCATTGCACAGTTCTTTCAAAGATCATAACACATTTAAGAAAGGTACAATTGCACACGAAACAAAATATATTATCTTTCACTGCTATTTCTTAAATTTGGGAGTTAGCATGGTTTGAAATTCAGGTCCCCAATTTAACGGTAAGAAAGTGCGATAAGCTTTGCCACACGTGGCCTACATTGACGAATCTGATGAATAAACACAATACGGCAAGGGATGTCACATGTCATGATATCGCTTTCGGACAAAAACCGCTTTCTGCAATGAAATGAGAAAAATATTGCTACAGCAATAAAATTAGGAGAAAAATATAAACATCGTTGTTTTCGAGTGTTTCTTATAGCATGGTAATGCTTATTCATTCGTAATTGTCAGGCAACTTAAACATAATAAAATATCCTGTAACAGAGTGGGACACACCGCTGACTTTTTTGTACATGTCGGTGCGGCACACATTGCTACAGGAATATTTTAATAAATTCCCACAATTCCCTTAAAAAATGTGAGATTTTCATACACTGAAAGAAAAATTTGGTGAGAAGTCTTCCCTGAAAAATTATTTCATAGCAACTATATAATAATTTTTTGGTGGCCACAATACTTTAGTGGTGGCAACAAAATGTTTTTGTGGTGACCACAATAGAAATTTTGCAGGCTAAATACCCACAACATATTCTGAAGTTGCTACAATATTTTTTCCGTGTACTCAATAACACTCTAAAACAGCACGCATAACTATTTCCCTCCACATTTTAGCATCTGTTGCAAAATGTTCTTTATCTCACTGAAGATAATAGTTTTCGAGGGAAAGAGATATCGTGAAAAGTGACTGCGATCCACAGAATGTAATTCATCATCTCTTTGCTTGCTCTCGCCAGAATTCTGGAGTTAGTGGGGACCTTTAAATCACGGCTTGCTGTAACTTGTCTGCTCAACTTGTCTAAAGTTCCCCTCGACTTACTTTCAGTGAACAATATATCTCGAAAGTTTTTACTTCGTAAGTACATATTTCAAGAAATACGTAAAACCCAATAAATCTATAAAGTAAACTCAACTCAAGGGCGTTTTTTTTCAGTAGTACAAAACAATGCCTGAATTCGCAAGAAAATATGGCGTGTGTATCCCGCACTTCAGGGACACTCGTCAAGAAATCAGCTTAGCCTATCAGAGGTCGAGTAAGTTGAACGTTAAATCTTTGAACTGTAAAACAATAGTTCAATAAATGAGTTTTTATAGCTTTTATAAAAAAAACTACATTGAAAAACGTAATCATAACTCGCAAGTCAAATTCGTATTCATTTATTATTATTATTATTATTATTATTATTATTATTATTATTATTATTATTATTATTTTGGAATTGAAATGTATCGAATGAATACAACAGCAACCATTGGAACGTGTCTTCTTGGACATTTGAAATCTACACATTTACGGAGAAAATATGTCATTTTAATCGGCAGAACGGTATTATTTACTTTAAAAAATCACATGGGCCTATAGCTATAAGCAAAACGTACAGGAAACTTCAGTTATTTACTTTAAGATAAAATATATCCACGTTATTATTTATACCCTTGAAAAAGAAAATTAGACGCTTCGACAGTTTCTAAATACAGCGCGGCCTCATTTAAAAGGGGAGCAGTGTGTTTGTTGGCCTACCCACCTAATTCTTAAATTTAAGATACAATACAATGTTTTTGAGGAAGAGGTAGGAAAGACTATTCCTGATAGGATATTATACTACGGTTATTATATATTACATAATTTTCAAAACGTTCACGGGACAGTTTGCAAGTGTATTTCCCGTAAGCCTTTCGTAATTCAAGTGCACAATTCTGTTAGTTTTACACATATAAAAATTAAATATAAAGATTATAAGATAGCAGAAAGTTTCCGTTTAAACATTTAATATCATAAAACTTTATGCGCCTTGGGTTTGTGAACCTGATCGATTCGATTCTATAATATTTGTCGTTTACCATGTGTCGGTTGTGCGAGATGATGGGTTTTATAACTTGTAATTGCCTTAAAACTTCTTACTGGAAGACGAGTTTTTAGTGTTTGATATATTTTGGGTGCCATTGACTGCTTCCTATATGCACTGTATTGATTACATTACGACACAAGCGTGTAATAAAATGTTGAATGACTTGTTGCGAATATCCAAACCAACCCAAAACATTATTGTACAAACACATGCCACTGTTGATACGTAAGAATAAATTACTTAAACGTACATTTATATACACGAACAGAGCCCAAGAAATGTGTAAATAATGCATTATAAAAATTTGAAAACAGCAACATGACTCTGTTAGGGACAAAACCAAATTATTTTGAAAATTCAGTTTACTGAAAATATTAATATATAAAGGAAATATGCAATCATATACACATATGTAAGTATAAATTAGGTATTGTTTTCTAGGCATTATATGCTAGTGCTTCAAAAAGTAAGTAGTAAATTAGGCAGGTGATTCCTTGTATGATTACAAGCTGCGTGACTGGCAACATTTTATCGTTAGTGAGGCCAAAACGGCCCAGAAAATAAGACACGAGGCTTAACCTGGGAATGCCAACTCTGACCCTTATATGCTCCTTAGACTTGCCATCTAGATCCGCCCCAGCAATTATTCAGAAGAGTGTGTAGTATTCCTGCTCTAGGCAAGGTCACAGTGCGTACGAGAGAAGGCTGGGGTTAAGGTTGGGCCGGCTGCTCTACTAGCGAGACATGCCTGTCGAATGTCCGACCCAGAGAATGGATGAGGCGAGAGGGTGAGATAGGTGTGGAGCACCGACGGAATAAGAGAAGCGGGGTGTTATCCGAGAAAACAAGCCAGCCAACGGCAACGTTCGCCACGTTTCCCACACGCAAAAATTCCGGAACCGTACCCGCCGAGGATCGAACCCAGATCGCCAAGGTGAGCAGGTCTGACCCCTCGACCACCTCAGTCCCGAGACGTGGTACACAAATAAACGCTAAAAAATAAAAATAAAATTCAATGGAACTGTCCAGATTTATGGCCGAATACAGTGGGACATTTGTTAGACGTAATCCTCTGCGTCGCAATCAAATGTACAACATTTCTGCTTTAGAGATTGTACCTCAGAAACAGTTTGCAAAATTGTTGTCTATGATTGTTCTTTTTTAAATTTTGCAAAATTGCATCGAGAAACCTACAGTTCTCAATCACCGTACTTCGGAATAATGTAAGCACTGTAGAATTTTTTTGAAAATAATTTTGCAGCAATTTGTTTTAATGCCTTGTGTGCACATGTGCAGGTCTGCCTCATGTATAGTGATTGAATGTTTTTAACTCTCGGCGCCTCAGGACGCTACTCGCATTATCACAGACGTGTGTTGTCGTAGAAACCTTACTCTGATAGACGCAGTCAAAAAAGAGACGACTCTGCATAAATACACGCTGCCATTAACTATGAAGAAGAGATGCAGATGTGCACGCAAGGCACTTAAACATGTTGGTGCAAACTTCTTGTAACCAATGATCAGTGCTTCTACTCTACTCATTTATGTATCACGCACACTTCAGTGCCGGTGTTCTCATTGCAGCAGTGCATTATCCTGAAGAAATATTAACTATTCAGCTTAAGACGGCGTGGTACATAATTCAACGCTAAAAGCATTAATCTATAACTGTAGGTTTCTTGAAGCCAATTTGCGAAAATTAAACAATAGCAATCCCGGACCATAGTTTTAGCCAATGTTTTAAACAAAATTGTTTCCAGTGTTACTAACTTCTGAGGCGCAATCTCTGACGCCGGAACCTCGTGCATTTAACTGCGGTGCAAGAGATCACGCGTAACGAATTAGTAATTCTGGATACATACGTACTCATAAAGTTAGCAAATACCATTATCTACGATTTTCATTGAGTATTTTATACACATCGGCTTCGAAAAAAAGAGTAGATATCAATTGATATCTTCAGCGTTTATTTATCTACTGCGCATTCTTAAGGGCGCCGCCTTCCTACGCGTTAGAAGCTCAGAAATGACGGAAATATAAGGGTGACCTTGAAGCGCGCATCAAATGCCGCATCGCCTCAACGATCCAAGCATTGAACTAGCGAGCAAGCTTCCCGCCGAACCGTTTTATTACGGAGCACTAAGCGGTGACCAGTTTGTTTTCGTTTCGTATGTTGGCACAATGGGCCCACGTGGAATATTTTCGTAGAAAAAAACCTGTTTGCGAATACACTGCAACGCATTTGAAGCGTGAGGTAGGCGGCGCACTTAACACAAGTTTGTGTCTAACTAATTCCTACCAATACAAAACCTAACCGAGTGAGGTGGCACCAGGGGCGTCATTTGGGTGGATTGGTGGATTTAGAATTTTATGTGTATAAATATATTTTTTGTATTTTTAAATTTAAATAATGCTAACTTAAGTACACAAATCTGATGTTTTATTATTAAAGTATCTAATTTATACATGCTTAGTTAATAAAAAATATGCAACAAGGTCACTGTCGCCGGAAAACAAAATCTTGCCCCCCCCCCTAGAAAAACCTGAAATGAAGCCCCTGGGTGGCACAACGGTAACACGTAGAACTCGCGTTCTGGAGATCCTGGGTTCGATTCCTGGTTCCAGCTGCCTTGATCTCGGTTCCTCTTCATGGTTTCCCGAAATAGTTCCAGGCGAATACTGGGACGGTTCCTTAACAAAGGAAATGGCCAATTCCTCTCCCAGTGGTTGTAACCGTCTCTAAATGACCTCGCTGTCGATGAAACGTAAAGCCGAAACTAATGCAAGTTACAGAAACTTTTCAATGTAGTAGTCGGATATAAAGTGAGGAGGAAAAAGTAGTTGAAGAAAGGAAGACACTCGAATTTCATTTGAAATTATGTACAGTATGACTGGAAATTCATTGCGCAAACCAAACTCTGGGAGTAGTTTCATTGGACCGGTTCGAATACTGTCCTGCACACTTACATATGAAACAGTTGTGTTATTTAATTAATTGTGTTAAACCTGCACCGCCAAAGCCTGAAGTACATCGTACTATTTAAGTAAGACAACGTGCATAAAAACAGGCGCACCACGTAGTGTCTCGAGCCTACGTACTATGCAACCCGTCAGCCACGCATGGACCCAACAATCTGTTATTCCAGGCGTTGAAGGCCACTACTTCAAACAAGATTTAATTGTACCAAAATTCATTTTAATATATTTCAGCTCGTAAAGGTTATTTATTTCAATTAGTCCAAAGAAGCCATGTCTGTAGTTCAGGATTTAAGTTCCTAGTTTCCATACACCTGTATAAGCTATTCACGATTACGTTATAGTTCACCTTCCTCGCCGGGGATCTAACCCGGTACCCTTGCACCTCTGATCAATAGCTCTAACCAGTAACCACTGAGCCGCGAGGCCGGACCATCACTCATATTATCCGCATTGTAGTGTCATTGCTTAAAATCCGTAGGAAAAAAAAAGTACTACTACTTCTTTCCAGTTCAGCGCGCCACGAATATAGGTCATTCGGGATAAAGTGAGCACTAAAGATCTAACCTTTGAAAAATATCACTAGCCGTTATTGCGTAAAATTCACCATTAATTATAGTTACCTTATTATTTGTATGGTTGCTAGCGAATTACTTAATATAGTTCCTATTTAAATACAACAATACTGAAATAAAATATAGTGAAATCTACATTCTTAACTTTGATATTACTAATAAACTTTTGTTTTAATAAAACCATACAGGTTTTTACCGACTGCACTATTTATCTTATACGCGCAAACATTAATAAATGATGTGTCCAAATAGTTTAGATATTTCCCACCGTTACTCTACCCGTTACGCACGGGAAGATACGAATTGGCTGAAAATATAAATTTAGCTTTATGAGTGTTCACTTTATTCCGAACCGCCTACAGCAGAGGCTGTACCTTTTCGTATCCTGTCTCCGCGTTCCAAACTCGGAAAATTGTATTCGGTACATTGGCCTATTTTCCGTTCACTCTTAGCTGAGTTTTATAATAAACAAAGCAAATTATAAACAAACGCGTTCATTGGCTGCCGACCGCCGTGCACTGTGATCTTGCATAAGAATAGATCCTTGTTATCTGACGTGTACATATAAATTTACCACTCCATCACCTAATAAGAAAGTTTTATTGACAAATATATAATATAATCAGACGTTGCAAATTCAATCTATGATACTATATGCTTATTACTAGAATTACGGTTAGCATACGAAACGTCCGTTCAGTTGATTCACAAGTTCTTTAACGACAGACGCACTGTTAAACGTACGAGTTTCTTAGTACACTTGCCAGTATTTAGAGATGTACAATACTCTGAAAATACCAAAAAATTAGTTCAGTAATAATTACTACTGTAAAAATAAGTCGGAAACATCATAAACGAACCTAATATTTTATTTTTTCCAAAGTACTTTTGGACGTTAACACGTTAATGTTATGGCTACTGCGAATGTTTTTTCCGTATATCTATTTTCCATTCCCGTTCGTTCACACCAAAATTCCTTGATCTATTTTGTTCCGTCCTTGCGTCGGTAATGTTTACGTGATTTATACCGTATACTTGCGGATTAGGTTACGTGGTGTTGGACGTGAAGAGTGGCAAAGCGTTGTTAAGGTTTTCGAAACGCGGATATGTCTTCATTATTAAACAAACTCTGGTGATGTTCATAAAGCACGAATAAAAATCCCACACAACACTCTTCATAAAACAAAACGAATATGTGACGTGATATCGGCAGACTGTTAGGTGATTTACCAAATGTGTTTTTTCCAAAATGAAGTACAAAATAATCCAACAGGACCTTGCAGTAAGTTTAGTCACTCGAATCATACACTCTGCTGACGAATTTTTTTTCTGCCTGTAGTACAAAATTTTTGTTACGTCAGTACCAGAATATTTTAATACGAACGTTAATCATGGCTTGAAACTACAACTGAATTTTGAAATACACGGTGGATAATTGCACCTGAAGTCAATATTTTTTTTCAAGTTTTTATGTAATTTTTGTTTTCGTATGCCGATAACATGTACGAAATTTTCACACAATATTGTTTTAATATACATCGCGTTGTTGTTTTTTATGATACCAACTGTACACAGTTTTGTCGGTTGGAAATAGCACGTCGGCGCGCTGCACAAATTCAGCCAATTAGAAGCTAACGAATTGCAATGATAGATATATTTACCTCAAAACTCAGGTTAGATTGAACGGAGAATAGTCGTAGGAGGCCGCCACGCACATTTCTCTTCTGCACGTGCACTTGTTCTGCGACTAAGAAGTGAGTGTTTTGCGTCAGGTGTAGCGGGAAAGGGCTGACGGGGGAGAGGGGCTCGGTCTGAAAGATACGTGATGGAATGTCGCATGTGCACATACGAGGTCGCCACGCACTGCAACAAGGTCGCGAGCCGCCACTCAACAGCTTAGAAGCTGTTACAAACCGTTGGCGATATGGTATTCTAATAACAACATTAAATGTCGATATTACTTTAAACACTTGCACTTCTTTTAATTGTGTATTTCAGAGTGACAAGCGAATTATGGATGATTACATGTTAAACTTGCAACAACCAAAGTTTGTTGTAATTCTGTTGAATGTTAACAGAGATACTGAGTTCAGAAATATTCTGCTTGTAATATAGTTAAGATTGTATTCATTTTCAGAAGACGTGCGTGAGACACACTCAATCTGTGCGTGTGTGTGTGTCTTTACCTACAGATAAGCTCAGAAGCCCAGATGGCTAAAACATTTAATAAAATTATAATTCCTAAAAAAAAAATATATATATATACATATATTCGTTTAAAATTAGTTGTCCACTTGCAATAGTATAGTTATTTTATTATTGCTTGTTTTAATATTTTACATTTCTTTAAAACTCGAATTTGGTGAGAGAGGTTCGATTACAAGCCGAAACGTGATTACATAAATATCTTTCCTACCTCATTTCCATGCGGTCTACGGTACAGCCAGTTAAATTAAAGACGAATTAAGTTTTGAAGACATTCCTAGTTTAAACATTCCTTAAGAATATTCTTCAGACATAAAACAAGCAGTATATAATATCTCCTTCAGAGTTTTATTCACTATATATATATATATATATATATATATATATATATATGTGTGTGTGTATGTATGTAGGTGTGTGTGTGTATCGGTATGCATGTTACATCGTAGTTCAGGAAAGATACGAGAAAAAGGGGTCGATTTATGGATAAATTGCAAGAAATGGTTTTTTACATCAAAATTCGCAGGAAATTCGTAGAACAAACCACCGAAATCCACCTTCTGGTTTTTCCTTTTTTCCGGAATCTGTCCCGGAAAAATGCGCAAAATACTAATAAGTCGAAACTCACGACAAAACTTGTAGAGACAAAAATTAAAGAACACAAAATTTACAATAACATATCCGAAATTCACGAAAATCCGCTTACAACTTTTTCTCCTTTTTACGGGATTTGTCCCGGAAAAATATTAAAAAATGAAATAAATCGAAAACGGCGCACTTTACAGCAAAATGTTTCAGATCCAAAGGTAAAGTCCCTAGTTTTTCTCGTAATATATTCTAATTTCATACTAATTCACATAAAACCAGCATTTGTTTTTCAAGAATTTGTAATTCGAAACTGCACATCGTATTCTAAAAACCACGGAGGACAAAATTAAAAAATCAACACAAAATGTCTCATATTGCGTTAAAAATTTACTTCTTTCCGCTTTAGTGAGTTGAATTTTTCATTATACGGGGTTTGTCAAAGGTAACAACATTTGAAAACGGCATTATATTGGTAGCCTGCCTTTGAACTGTGACGTTTCTCATTTGACTGTACCAATCACAATAAGGTTACTGTAACACCACACGTCTGTGATTTGCGTGTAAAACCCCACGACACACGAATGTCAAAACATCGAATCTCTGACCGTGAAGCAAGTCTGCAGACGTGCACACAAGTCACTGACACAAAGTGAGGCAAATTTCTTTTCGCGAAAAGT
>PNEQ01128449.1:0-10015 GCA_003012365.1 Medauroidea extradentata
ATGGAATCCTATGTAACGATTTGTTCAATATACAGCCCTTCGAACATAATTCCTCCCTGACTCATGTTTATTCGTAGTGATAGTCCCTGTGTCTGTGTGTGAACTTTAAATGAGTACGCTTGTGGGGAAGGGGGTTAGTGGAAATTGAGGCCGGACAGCTTGTCCAGGTATTTCGGCCGTGATTGTTCACGAGACCGTGCTGATACGGTTTCAATGCCATGTAACAATATTCATTTAGTGCAAATTATATGCTGATAAATGAATATATCAGTGCGAGTATATTTACAGCCACAAATGTGACACAGTTTGTAACTCACATAATGGCACAGCACGTGAAATGTAAATATTTTGTTTGGATGTCAAATGTTGTAAAATATCGTGAAATGTCCGACTTCTTTCCATCCGTCCATTTTAAACTCCGAATATCCATTAAACTAATAAAATCCAATAAAATTACCCAGTCTGCCATAGAGCAAGATATGATTTTTTTTTATTTGTTAAATTATATTAAGCTGATCTCTGAAACCTTTCATAAAATCACTTTCTGGAAAAGAAAAAAATGTGCAGTGATAACAAAAAAATATCACTATAAGAATGAAAATATGGAAAAAAATTAATGAGTAGGTGTTTTGAGTGTTATTTGGGCATGAAAATAAATTATTTGCACACATCTTTCACAGTATTAAAAAAATATCCAAGAAGAATCTATAGCAACGTTGGTTCCACTAATATAAACAAAACAAGTCATGTTGGCATATGTGTAGGTCTGAAAGGTGGCACTTAATTAAATTTAACATGTAAATTCCTATCCTCACTCTTAGCAGAGATCAGAGCATAGCCATGACTGTGCATGGCACCATTTGCCTACAAGGTTGCCTGATCTCAGTGACTATCATAATTTTACTATTGTATGACTCTTGGCATCCAAGCTGGAACCTGAACTTTGCAGTTTGTCTCCAAAGTAACTGAAAGCTTTAAGTTTGATAAGAACCCTTACATAGATTGTGTTATGGAGCCTGTCTGCATCTGGTTGTCAAGGCAGCCAAAAGGAAGAAGTACTTCTCATGACTGACTCCTGGGAGCTTATTCTAAGTTTATCGTAATGATAAAATCTGTCACTACTTATAGAGTCGCGTTTGGTCTCAACAGTTCCGTATTCTAAGTTAGTGGGTGACGTCACATTTGATGCCATCTGTTGTTACCGGCCAACGAGGTTCGCAGCGACAGCTGTACAGTTGTCAAGACAAGTAAATATAGTTGAAACAGCGTAAAATGAGGGTGATACATGAACATATTTCGATAATGGATGGTCATGCTTGCGTTGTAAATACTTTCATGGCAGAAAATGCTTTCATAACCAAATGATGCATCTATACAAAGAAACTTACAACAGTAGTCGGCATGCAGTCTGTAACCAATATGTACGTAGATTTTTTTGTACTAATTTTGTATGGTATTAATATAAAATACATTAAAAAATGTTTGTTGTAACGTAAGAAACACACAATATATCTAACTACTTAAAGCAATGAGGTATTTGATATTTTGGTGATACATATGTAGCCAACAAGAACTCGTATCTTAACAAGCCCATGTGTAGCTCCGGGTTAACGTGCGCAGTTTGTACTGATAAGGAAGTAAATTATTTTTCGAGTTAATATCTTTGCACAAAAATTTTTTTTATCATTGTATTATCTCATATTACATCTTACTCTCTTAAAAGTTTTATTTTAAATTATTAATATGTTGCTATAACAGTAATAATGGTAAAATATTTATTAGGCCTACATGAGCAGAGATGTTTGTTTTGGTTACTGTTTCTGCAAACAAATGTAACTTTGTTGTACTTTATGGTAATTGTTCTTCAAACAGCTACAAAACATTATTGTTTTCCATAAACAACACACAAAATTACAGTGCACCACCAGCAGTGTAAGTGAAAAATGCCCACTATCACTGTAGTTATAGTTACTTTGATAAGAAATAAAAACAAAAATTATACATTTAAAAAATTAATAAATAAAAATAAAAGAAACTGTGCATCTGCGGAGATTTGTAGACCTAATATCATTCCCACAAGTATAATTAATTGTATTTAGTAAGCTACCTTTCCCAAATCCACTACATTTTACACAAACGCAAATTCACGTGTATGAACAGCAACTCCATTACCCACCATTACAATCAAACAGCTATATTGATGCAGTGTTCTCACAATCACAACGACTATTTAGCTGACACTGTAGCAAGCAAACGTGTACTAAATATTAGGCGAATACAATAAATTATGAACAAGTGATTCTACTATACATCTCTTTTTTCCATACAGCACTTATCTTCTTCGAAAAATAAACACTTTATACCCTGAAACAAAAGTTGTATAAGAACAGTGATTTTTATGTTATGTTGCCGTACTGAGAAAGTGATCGAAAATCCAGAAATTGCCCGAGCAACTGTCGCGCCGAAACGATACTTCCCATCGTTAACAGAATGATCAAAGCATCTCTATGTCAAGACGTTTTGATGCCTATCACGACAAACTCAGCGCCCTGGGGTCAGTATCTTCAGAAAAGCTGTCTTGGCTAGTCACTGTCTGCCTCTCCTGATAAGTTGTTGGCGTTGCCAATCCTGTTTTGTTAATTTCCAGGACTTTTTGCCAATTATATTGCAAATTAATGATTACCTTCCTTTCATGGTTATTCGCTGTGCACAACATTAAGTCTGGGGCTAATGTTGGTGCGCACAGGTTGCGTGAATCTTTGCCTACAGAAATTTGAGACAATTTTTATTCTGTATTGTACCACCCTGGCTCTTCTTCTCCACCCCTTCCACCAGATGATGGCAGAGCTACAGACTTCATGGCACAGACGAAGCCCATGGACACTGCGAGTATGCCATACCATCTTAATGCTTACGCTATCAGGGTGGAATAAACTGGCGACACTCACATGTGTTAGGCCTTAAAGGACTGGAAAACTGTTGAAAAATGCAGAAAAGTATAAAAAGAGAAGGAAACTTATAATGCAAAAACCGTAAATGGGATCACAAAATGTAGGTGTAAAATGTAGGAAAATTTAAAATTGCAGGATGTGAAAAGGTAGTTCTACTATAGATTAGAATTTACAAGAAAGCTAATTATACTTTATACATTCCAAGGTTGCAGCAGAAATAAAAATAGACACTGGCGAGCTTTCAGTCATTGGCTGGCTGGTTAGTCAACGGCGTTGTTGCAATAGGAAATAGTTCCGATGCTATAGTGGTATGTTATCTTTCAGACGTAGTGATTTAAACGTTTAGATAGCGTTTTAATCCTCTGTAATATAATATCACTTTGTGTGCATGAAATACTACATATGCTTGTATTTTGGAAGCATGTTTATCTGTTACCGTTATGGGGTAAAAACATCTTAAGTAATCAGTACTCCGCAAGATGGCGAACGCGGCGGGTCGGGCTGGAGTGTCGCCTCCACGTGTCGTAAAGCATAAACAAGGAAAGCCTTTACAAAGAGGACAGAAGGCAGTCAATGTATTTAACGCCCAGGGTAAAGAGTTTCCGACATTATTAGTACGTGATGCAGTTAAGCTGGTTTCAGAAGAGACCTGAGTTTTAAAAAAATGAAGCATTTTTAAAGCAAGAAAATAGATAAGAGTTATGGGTAAATTGACCAGACCGATCAAGAAACATGTACGCAAAAACATTTATTTACGGCATCGCGACTACTTTTATTCAATTAAAAAGTATAGGGTCGAAGGACGACGCGTGTATTATTTAGATGACAAGTGAAGTGTTTGTTAAGTGGTTTAAGAAAGTTCATGAGATAGTGATTTGGATAATGTTGAGCCATTTTCTGATGTTGACATTTAGGCGAGTGTCTTAATTTACCTGATTACATACAGTGTAATTGTGTACCTTGTAAATATATTTAATATTACGTGGAATGTTTTGAGTGTCTGGGTGTCAAGATTTTCGGCGTAAAATCATAATTTTTGTGTCGAAAAATCATATTTTTGCAAATTATTTTTTTTTAAGGTAAAGAACTTACGCTAAATAAATATTACAGGATGGAAAAATACTACGGTACAACTGGGCGGCAAGGGGTTTGTTTTTTAGAAGGTTTCTGTCCATGCATACTGTTCCCGTGGGAAAATTTTAGTAGAGGCATCTGACTCACTTCTTAGAGGCGTGACATTGACAGCTGATAACATGAGGCGGCACGGCAGCTTGTTATCAAGCAGCCAATGCCATTCAAGCGCACGAACCTGTGGAGTGATATAAGATGCAACCTTGGAATGGACAGAGTATAGCACCAATTATTAAATATGTGACATTCAACAGCACTTTCATATGCATAGATGTTATGAAAACCTTGAAAATAGCATACATAATTTTTTACTTAAAGCTGGAACAAGAAAATGGCTGAAAATGTCTAAGAAATTCTACAGATCTAGAAAGAAATATTTAAGTGTAATTCTAACTTTCATTGTAACTTACAAGTTAATCAAGTACTCTGTTTTACCATAACTTATCTACCTCTAACGTACACAATAAAATACATTAATGAAAACTACTGTCCATAATATTTATGTGTTACCTGTGCCTAAAACCTGGCCAGTAGTCTTGAAAATAGGTGTGCTGAACTCTCCCCATCCATGAGTGGTTTTAGCACGCACTTGGAAACCATACTCTGTGTGCTGACGAAGTCCATTAAAAGTTGTTTGTTGCTCTGATGTAAGGACGTTAGTAGCATTCATTTCATCATGACGTGCAAAACAACGAACCTGTAATGCACATGATTAAGACAGAACATTTATTGCTAAGTAGTTACCCTGTTCTTTACTGACCAAAATATTTTTCAAATAAATGTTTGAAAAAATCCCTTATAAATGTTTCCACTTGCAGTAGCAGAATTTATGGCTGAAAACCTTTAATTTGTAATGTTCCAACACAGTCTATTGGAACTTCTAATAAAGTTAAAAGATACAAAGTTTTTTAAGAAACCAGAGTTGACTCAACACTTCTTTACATTCTACCTTAATTACAAAAATATGATTTTTTTAGCTACAAAAGTACACTAAAAATCTGATTACATTCACTCCACTCTAGAACGTGATGCAGTAAATTATTGAAAACTGTGGATTAACCGCAGTACAAATTTTAACTTTTATAATTTAAATGTTAATCACAAAATCTCTCTCCTGATAAAATCACTGTTGATAAAGCAAACTGACCTTATAAAAACAAGGTCCTCTTAAATAAAAGAGAATTTCATAAAACTAAGGTTCTCAATAATCAGACCTCATAAAATAAACAATGAATGTTTTTTTATGTATTCTTTTAATTTTAAGGTGATGTTAGGATTGCCAACTGCCTCATTTCGTTCAGGATTTTCCATATTCCGAAGATAAAAGAATGACCTTGTGTGTACATTAATTGGGAGGCCAGATGTATTTCACATTTCTGAAACCTAAATGAATAACCGCTCTGTGGCCAATAAGTGATTACAACTGACGCCAATAGACTAAATTTGTCAGCAAAACAGTTTGTGGAAATAGTCCTTGATAAGAAATGTAGTTATTTTTTTGGGTAATATTGGTACAGTTTGTTGGTGGTGACTTGTCAGTGCAATGAGTAATAAAATTGAAAAGAAAAATATGCCACTTACCTCTGTGAAAACCAAATTAATATGTGGCAAGTTTGTAGTTGCTTAACTATTATGACAAAGGTAAATGTTTTCTTTCCAAACGAGAATTTTTCATAATTACACGGCAGTGAAGGTAACGTGAAAAAACATACCTTAATACTATTACGTAAAAAAAATGTTTAGGTGGCAAATGCTAGTGAAAGAAGCTTTTTATTAAACTAGTTCTACTGAACTGAATTCTGTTCTAGTATGTGAATAAGCTTTGTGTTATAATACTGAACATGACTTGATTATATTATTAAACATAAGGTAATACAGTTTCAATTGCAACATCAAGTTGATTCATTATGTTTTTTGGTAATAATTCAGAACAAGCACGAAAATTCAGAACGATAAATTACTACTTGAAGACAAAAAATGGCCAAATATGACTTTTCTATATGCAACAATTTTGTTCTGATACTGGTACTTTTTAAAATGATGCATATTATGTGCGATACTAAATTTTCTACATTTAAAATGGTATCCAAATGGTATTATCAATAATAGCTTTGCTTTATCACTGAACCAGAGGTCAAGTAACATGAGCTGAGTCCCCGAAAATGCACGTAAATCATTAAAAATTGGCAACCATAGCTACTGTCAACATACAAAGTAGAGAAGATTTTTCAGTAATTGCATTATCTCATTATTCATTTTAAAATTTGATTTCATGTACAACCCAACTCATAAAATAGCAGGCTGTTTATGTATTTATTTACAAATATTTGTAAAACGCATAAACATTTTTATATCAAGTGCCTGTTTCTATAGACGAAACAAGCATTATTACCAATAAAAAAGTTTCTTTGTGCAATGTTCATCCTGCTAAGCCAATAATGAGTGCAAACAGCTCCTTAAAACTGAGACATTCTCTCACATCTATTTTCTACAGTGTGAAAAGATTAACCCACAAACTACCACAGACTCAGGGGCAACCAACCTATTCAGAACGACGGCCAATAAGTTCAACCAATTTATTTCACAGGCCACAATAAATAAATGTTACATTGAACACTTTTCACGATCTCAAATTATGTATTTCTTACGTTATAATAAAAATATATTTTATAAAAATTAAATTCTAGAGTATTTTCGGTTCACTATCCTTTTGAATTCCATCTAAATAATTTATAAAAGGAACTTTGTAAAATACAAAATTATTTAAATATTTTTATTGCCATTGTAAAGTATTTTGAAATATAGTGCAAATGTTGCAACTTTTGGCAGGCCATTCAAAATACAGTCATGGGCCAGTATTTGGCAAGCCATAGGGTTGGCTGTCCCTCATATAGTGATATATCTGAATTTATTATAGTCACTTGACGTTTTTATACATGTAAGCAAGACTGTTTATATAACACATGTGGTACTTGATGAGATTAAAACTAAGTTCATAGCACAACGTAATATTACGCATTACATTGTGGGGGTCTGTCAAGAGACAGGGTAAATACTTCTGTTATTGAGGACTAACTATTCTGTTTGTACCATTATCAACACGCGATTCAAAGTTGAAATGATTGTTTTGCGAGTCCAGCATTTTAACAAAATGAATACTGTTTTATGTTGCAAATCAAATGAAAGTTACTTTTCTATAATGTAAAAAGTTTAAAAGTGTTTCCCTTCACAAATTATAACATTTCCAAAAATTAGTTACAGCGTTAGGCTAGGTTTCCTGACTAAACATTCACTGCTGTCGTTGGTCAATAAAAGCCATCACCATTAAACATTTTTAATTTGGCAAGAACAAGTTTTATCTTAACTTTGACAAGGGGAAAAAATTAATCGTTTGATGTTGAACAAAATTACTCATTATATCAACATTATAAAATAGTAACCATTACTGTAATGTTACAATGGTTTGCCATGCCTTGATTACTGTAACATACAGACCACATCAGAGATATTATGTTTTTGAAAAGAAATATTTAAACAGATTATGTTTATAATAGAAAATAAATACGTTTTTAAAATTAAAATAAATAAGTTACACATATGTTACAAATTTTTAAAAATGTATTGTTATTGATAGCCGAATGGTTAAAGGCGCAGATCATTTAATACAAGGAACCAAGGTTCGATCCCATACTTTGGCAAACAAATTTTTTTTTTGGTGTACTAGGAAATAAAGAAAAAAATTACAAGGACAACTTTCATATACAATTAGCACATGACATCCCATCGCCCTTACCAACACTCACACCGGCAAAGAGTATGTGATACTAGCACACACTAGTATCAAACGATGTAAACAAATGTGGCCGGTGACTGTAGCGCCACATTATTTCAGATAGATTTCATGCTGCATAGTTGGTATCAGTGGAATAGTTACAGAGCCAAAAACACAACAGAAATAAACAAAGAGGTTTAACCTGGCAGTGAACATTCTTTCTCCTTTCCATACTTTTTGGTTCGAAGCAAAGAGTGGCGTATAAAGTGATGGAATCACCACAAATTAATTTCATGTACAGTTTCACTGATATCTTTGCTTTATTTCATTATCAACATCTTGGACAGTTTTATCGTGTAGTGAAGAGGCATTGATGTGTGCCTGATAACATAAAATTAAATTTTTGTTTATTATTGTGTCGAAAAGACAAGGAACATTTCTCAAATTTGTTTTACAACTGTACATAATTGGAAAGTAATCATGTATGCTGACCCAAAAGCCAAGAGGAATGCAAATATGTATCAATGAACAAGTATATAGTCATTATTATTCTGTAGATATATCATCATTAAATTGTTTTGGATAATGTTTCCATTAATAATTAAACATTCATAATGAATTATTTAAGATTAGGGTGGGATTTTTTTGTTCAGATAAGATATTCTCCGATTTTACTGATTTCAGAAATTTAGGATGAAAAGCTTACCAAAATAAAGAAATATCTCAACTGTGCCTTGGAGTACGAAAACATAGTCATCAAAAGTTCAATACCTGAGAAGCATAAAGTGGTAGTCCAAAACATCACTTTTTCACGACGCGTGTTTAAACACTTTTTGTTGGCAATCTAAATTGTTAAGTTTTCGTCTTTTTTTCTGTTTGAGGATTCATTTCAACTTACCACCACACGCTTCTGAAAACCTACAAAAAATCTGAGAAGATTGATGTGTATCTTAATTCAGACAATTTTGGACTTACCGCCTCATGCATCTTAGGTACTGAGTTAATTAATTAATTCAATCTGTTTAAATCATCAGTTCAGAAAGTGACTAGTCAAATTTTTTTAATTTTTGTGCAATGTTTCTTACCCAACAAAATAGACCAAAACCCCAACAGAAAATGCCTCATTTGTATCCTCAGTGATTAATGTTTAAAGCATGAAAATGTTCTACATGCATAGCCGTTGCTACGTAGGGAAGGAAGGCAGGGCAGGGAGAGGAAATAAATGGCCCCAAACTGCAAAATAATAATAAAAAAAATTTCCTATAAAATCAAAAAAATTTTCACATTAAAAATCTTTCTGACATAGATGTAAACCAACTACTGAATTTACATTCTGAATATTGCTGATGCTTGTATATTGAGATCACACTTTGCACATTTAACATGCTGCTCACAGGGGTTTCTAACTGAACAATGCTTACCATTATACGCATTTACAGTACCAGCAAAAATTAAAAACCTTTAATTTTAACATTATTGTTAACCTATTTAAAGATATAATTAAATATTTTAAATTAAAAAACAAACATGTTATGCCCGGGATGGATCCAGACGTAAAGGAATCGTAAACACAAATAAACTTGGACCAAGCGGCAATTCCAATAATAAAAGTTTTATGAAAAAAAAAATACAATTTACAATTACATTCACTTACATGAATATGAAGCTGGCGCAGGCTTCAGGTCATCCCAGAAGCAGTTCCTCCTTGTAGGTTTTAGAGCAGAAGACCAAAGATAGGCTCCCAAGGGTGTGCAAGCCAATATAAACACAATAAGTGAGTGGAAGGGGAACTTTCCTCAAGAAGTGATGACACCCAGGGGGAGTGGCTAAATTATGAGAAGGTACTGCAGACACCTCATGATTGGCTATGGACCAAGCCCACATACTGTGTATCCCATGTAAGAATTCCGTGTTTTGACAGCCGATGCTACCAATATTTTTAACACATGACAGACACGTGGCAACCATTTAAAACAACAGGACGTGACCGTATGACCTGATGAAGTAGTAGTGGCAGCCCTGATCAACAAATTGGTTACCTTCCATCGCCGACGCTGAAAGTAGTGTGTATTATACGTGAAAAATAAGTACACATTTTGAAGGAAACGTAATATAATAACACGGCTTCGTATCCAGCATTAGTCAGTTAACTATTTTATCC
>PNEQ01128449.1:10115-51423 GCA_003012365.1 Medauroidea extradentata
ACCTGTAACCAAAACAAAACAAAGCACGGCCATTTGCGAGTGTGAAACGTTACCGCGTTCGCGTGTGTTTGAGATTCTTATAATGTGTTAACTTTATTATTCTGTGCATATATGTAATATATTGTAATGTGTGGATTATAAAACCCAGCCTGTAATCGCCAATGGGATATTATGACGTCCGGCAACCAAAACAAAGAGCGGCCATTTGCGTTGCGAGTGTTTCAGGTTGAGCTTCTCGTGTTCGTTTGAGATTCTTGTACGGTGTTATTTTCATATCTTGTGCATGTATGTAATTGTAATATATTGCAATTCAGGGATTAAAATACGCGGCTTGTAATCGCTAACGCCAACGGGATATTAAGACGTGATTCGGAAGACAGGAACTTCAGCTGGCATGTCTACAAAAACATTCGTTAAATAAGAAGTACGTAATCTGTCCAGAAAAAAAAATTGCTACATAACATTTTTAAAATATTACCTAACTTTTATTTTAACAGAATTTGTGGGCAAACACCTACGGTTCTTGTTGTAGTCTTCTATGTAAACATGCTTTTTCAAGGCGCCGGCTCAATAAATTCTTTTTGTAAGAAAATGTCTGTGTTTTTTTGTTTTAAGCAAGTAAGTGGTTAATATAAAGTCCACGTGAGATTTTGTGCTTACAGTCAGCTGCAAAAATTTAGGCCTACATATTACCAAAAGAAACGGCCAGAAGACGTACGTCTATATATTTCCCGGTCATTAAAGTGTACTGGTTTGATGACATGTGTTAATTAATCAACAAAATATTGAAACCTGATCTGGGCAATTAGGCCTACCCATGTTTGTTTATTACTTACGCTTTATTGATTTATTATTTCCGTTTAGGTTGTAAGAGCACAAATATTTGCTATATAGCCTACTATAGTCACATGACTATAATAGGCTAACACTGATATTTCAAAGGTAGCCTACCACAAAAGGTAAGTTTGTTTAATAGTCAACAACTGAATGACTTAGATGAAAAACTGGAAACCAGAGATAGGAGAATACTAGGAATGAACTTGGGCTTGGTATTAAACAACTGCAAGATTGGAGATGCACAGATCTGTTCCCTGGAGACACCTAAATTTACAGATTTATTTCCCACGAGATGCTCTCTGATTATGCAAGAAAAAGGAGGGTATCTTTCTATCAACATGTTACGAGGTTACCTCCCAACAGGTTGTACGACAGCCTGTTTACTTTCTGACTAAACAAGGAAGTCCATTTTCAAGTATACATGCATTCTGTAGTATTTATTTATTTATTTTTTGCTTTGGCATAATTACATTAACATTGTATGTTACAACCTCAGCCTTAAAATTAAAAAAAAAAAGTAAGTAAACGAAACCTTCAACAACTTAACTAGTTTAATTATTATGCAACCTAATCAAGAATTCAATTTAAATGTGTGAATTTTGGACACACAGATCAGAAGGATTTTAAACTTGGTGGCCAAAAAAATGTTTCTGCGAAGTGGACATTTTAACAGTTTTACTTTTTTTTTATATGTGTGTAACTTTCCATTACTACAGTATTGTAGTCACAAATATAAGATTAGCTCAAGATGTATATCAGTTTAACAAGTTTTTTATTGTAATTAATTCTAAAATGTTAAGTAAGTTATGAATTTGAAAGCCTGTATTTGGCTGCTAGCTTTTAACTGGCAGGAGCTAGGCCATCAAGGGCACATGATTTTGTCGATCAGACTTCCCACTCAGGAGTAGATATGTACATGCAATTATTGGCTGCACTGGTGAAGGGTCAGATGGTGCAATAATCATGTAGATAGATGTGCGCTCCTGAGAGGAGATAACTGTGCAAACTTGTTGGTGCGCAGAGGAAAAAAAAATGGAGCCATAAATGGCCAAGTGGTAGAAAGAAGGTTTGCTGCTGTGCTTTCGCTGTCACTGTAGTGTGGGTGGCCAGTGTCACTTCAGCACACACGTGGTGGTGATACAGATATTTTATACTAGATATTGATTGTGGCATTGATAGTTGCCACAAAACTTTTGCTGTCATGATCACAGCTTGAAAGTACAATGATGATTTCTAAGCGACAACTTCCCCCACGAAGATCAAGTTCCACTAAATGGTTCCCAGTTTTATCTTCTAGTTTAAAATGTAAAAATTAGCCAATACTAACAAAGAAGTAAAAATATGATCGACAAAATCACCACTTCCTTTGGCTTACAGCTTGTTTTAGAGTCTTGTTTCCTTGTTTCATGTTGTAAATAAATTTATTCAGTACAAATCTAATACAGTCCGCCCACCTTATCCATGGACTTTGCATCCACGGTATTCACCAACCATGCATGGAAAACTAGGAAAAAATAACTATTAAAAAATATAAATATGAAATACTTAAGAACTTGCATTTTCACACGTGCTGCATACAAGAGCAGCTAGTCTTGTGTTGTGCTGTCAGCCAAAGTATCTGCTGCATTATGCAGTATTATACAGTAAAATACCGTTATTTTGACCACCTTTATTAAGGCAATCCTGTTTTTGATCCTTTTTTGAGGAACCATGAAAAATTCGGATAGAAAAATTAAGGTAAATCTGCTGAAAAATATATTTGTGCCACGTGTTACTTATCTGTGTTGCATTTTCCACTGCGAGTGTTGCGCTGCAACAATAGCATGGTTAAAAATAGAAAACACCTCTCCTGTCTGTCCATAGCAGCCAATTCCCATTCACTCCCCCCCGCCACTCACATCCGCCCACCTGCTGCCGTCAAGCCAGATTGTGCTAGTATGCGCGCGTGCAACAACTGCTGTGACTTGACGAGAAGGTAAGGCACACAGAGCGGCAGTGTGGAGATTTGGGTGGAGGGGGTACAGCCCTCTGCTTGTCGACAACCACCCCTAGTCGCTTTCCTGAGCTTTGCCTTCACAGCTCCGGACATAGTAGTCCACGTCCCAGCTGCAGCCATCCACCCCACCCATAATGTCTGATAGTCACGTGCAACTAGCAACATCCTGTCTGGCTGCAAAGCAGAGCCTCGTGTTTGTTTTTACCTTCCCACTCTCACCCAGCCATCGTCTCAGTTTCCATATCTGTTAAGGCCAAGGGATTGGGGGGGGAGGGTTGTTGAAGAGAGGACAAGTCTTTTTTCCCCTCCTTACACAAGGCAAAAATAACCAGCATGGCACAATCAGTCCATAAAAGAAGCAAAAAATAAATAAAACCAGTGTTCTTCCATCATTTTTTTCTCTAGCGACAGAATTGAGCTCAGCCTGACCTTTACAACTTCCGCTTTATTACTCATCATACACACATGAGGCATGTGACAGTGATGTGGCATAAAAATGGCCTATGTCAGAAATACAACTAGTACTGCCACGTGTGCTGATAAGGTTTTTGATTATGCTTGCTTACTAGTGCAGCAATAAGAGTGACTGCAGCCAGTGCGCCGAGAACCCCCTCGCTTCTATACGCAGTGCAGAGTATTAAACTGGGGCACAGTTGTATGATTTTCTCCTATAGGCCTAGGACTTTAAATAAACTATTAATTCAGTTGTTATTTTATTTGAAAAGTCAGTTGTTAGCCTTTCTGAGGGGCTCCAAATTCGCATTCCTAAGAGGCATACTGATTTTTCAGAAACATAGAAGTTATTTTAAATATTTGCTTTTTAACAAACACGTTTATCGGTATTGCTTAGAATCTTGTAATAGCGACACAATGCAACAATTGTTATGCATTAACCAACGAACATAGACTCAATGGCTACACTGAAAGCCTTTAAATTGCAGCAGTACACTTTCACATAAATAATACAAGTTTTTCTGTTGCTGTCTGAGTATGCTTCGCGCCAGGCAAGCAGAAGCAGGATGAATCACGCCTGCACATCCAGCTGAGAGGGAGACAAGCTAAGGCCAGCAGGCCGCTCTCCCCTCCTCCATCCTACACAACCAGATACAGAGCACGGCGTGGCCCAGCCGTATCGTCACACGTTTCTTCGCACACTGGGTTTTCAACTTTAATGACAACGGCTTAGGAAATCTATATAATAAAATTTCAAATAATAACTTTTCAATAATAAATCATATGATTTTTCAACAGTACGTCAACGAAGTGGGCATAGCACACCGTGCTTATGCCATTTATTGTGCCAAGAAGATTTTTGTTAGAATTTTTTTGCAGACTATTGAAATTATTTAAATTCAATTTAAAAACTGCATTTTTAAACCAAGACAACAGAATATAAACTTAGCGTGAAAAACTGCAAATTTTGACAAAGGAATACTGGGTGGGTCAAAATCACCCCAAAATGTCCCAATTCCTCTGTTAAGACCGTCTCGTTTTTAAGACCTTTTTCCCGGAAACCGTGAGGGGTACTAACAATGGGATGTGCATATGGTAAACAGCAGTAAGTAGGCAGGAGAGAGAAGGAAGTGATGCAGTGTTGAATATGTACGTGCTGGCCACCCGGGTAGCAGCTTCACTTTACTCGCATCCATTCTGCTTGATGCTCGCCACACACTTTCAAAGCAAATGACTTGATATCTCCCACAGCTCCTGTCAGCAAACCACTTCCACATAGAAAATGTATATTTGATTGTATTGTCTTCTATACCTGCTTGCCGCCCACCACTTTCAACCGCGAGTGCGGTACACTGCCTTATGTACTGTGTGCAGCTCTACACAATTACGTTGCCTACACTGTAATATCTTCAAAAAATCTTCAAAACTGAAGAGAAGCGAAGTTCTTAGTTTAAGTGACAAAATTAAAACTCTAGAATTACTGAAAGGCAAAATGCCTTTTGTTAAAGAAGTAGGCCGCAGATACGGAAAAAAAAAAGAAAGAGTATAGCATTTGTAAGATACAAAATAAAGCACAATAAATGAGAGAAAATGTTAGCACTGCACTGAAAATGAGAGAAAATGTTAGCACTGCACTGAAAATGACAAAAAAAAAAAAATCAAGCCAAGTTAAGTTTACTATTGCGCAGTATTAAAAGGATATTCGTAACTGAAAACACGTAAAAAAAGTATTTCGAGCACATCATTCCTTATCATTACTGTGAATGCAACCATTAACATGTGTGTATTTTCGTGCAATAAAATTGAAACTTAAACTGGGATACAAAAAGCACGAGTTTAAAATGTCAACACTTCTTAGTCAGTCATGTAAAAACAACTAGCAACGCGGCAAATGATGAGTGAGGGATGTTACGAGTTAAGTATATAGCAGTTCCAGAATGAAGAGGCAGGTATAATGGGAGATCCTCAGGAAAACCCACCCACCAACAGCACTACGCAGCATAATTCTAAAATATTAAAAGTTTAAGGGACATACAATCAAGTTCTACAAGCGTTGTATAAAATATGTAAAAAAATTAATTATATGTACATTATCACTGCATCAAAGATTACAGAAAACCTAACAAAACAGAATGGTACCAAAAAATTTAGTATGTATTTATTTGAAATTTACCTCGTACATTTCTACCACATCATTCTCCATATCTGCAGTATCACTTGTAGCAGGCGAATCCCAAGAAAGAGTAATTTCAGTTGACTTCACTGATGTAACACGAAAGTTGAGGACGGATGATGGAACAGATGCCTCAGTAGTGACAGTGATGTCCACATAGTCACTCTCTTGTATTAGTTCCGAGACACCATTTTCTGCAAAAACTTGGAACCTGTAGGTTGTAACTGGGTTAAGACCTGTGATTGTCACTTTTGTGTCATTGAAAACTTCCTGCAAACAAATAACACATGTTTTATAAAATACTAATTAAAATCAAAGTCATTTACACATACTATCTGCACTATACACAATATAATATTAATACAATTATATTTTTCCAAGCAAAGCGATAAAATATTTCAATTTGAATTTTTTTAATCAAACATTTATCAAACATATTCCTCCCTCACACACAAAACAATTAAAAATCTGTGAACAATATAAACCACACACCAAATCAATCTATGCATGCAACAGTTACTTGAAACTGTATGCAATTCCACAAACAGGATACAAATATTCAATTACACTGGTTTTCGTTAATGCACTTTACCTCCTGAGCCAACTGATTGCCAATTGATTGTTTTCCTTAGGCATGCAGGCAAGTTGAAATTCCACCTAAATTTGCACACTGCATTAAAGACATTTTCGAAAAGTACTGCACAAGAGTTATCTAGGCTTTCTCGGTCATGTAACCAGGTTTGCTCTTATCACTAGAGTAGCCTTGTTATGATAAAACAAATGCAAGCAATTACTGTTTCTCTGTTCACTTTTAGCACGTAAGCAAACTACACTCTGGTACATTTGTACATACTTGTGGAGTTGAAATTTTACTCTACCCTGTCTAACAAAGTAACTTTTCGTAAACCTATTTTGTCTACAAAATTGATGATTTATTTTTTATTAGCATGAATGAACTTTCTAAGTTACAAATAATAAAATTGCCACCATTACAGTTTTGTCCTGAACACATGTTATAGGGTGTCCAGCCCGATTAGAATTCCAATTTTCCAGTATATTTCCCATACATTTCCCACTATTTTCTCAGCATTCCAGTACAAAGGAAAATAAACAGAAATCACAGAAAAATTACATAAACGCTATAACAACTTGCCATATGTTTATTTCTGTCTTGCGCAGTAACTAAAAACAATGTCTGCAATGTACAGCAAATACTGTTGCGCACTATGTTACATGACAAAAATATGACAAACACTGAGAAAATAGGTTAAAATTTACTGACAACGGTGCACCATAAGCGAGAGAGGTCGGTGAACTGCGGCAGCTGTTTTAACAGCACACACGGCCACTGCTTACGCACATTTATTTAGGTTTATTTAGTCTTAATCACAGAGTAGCCATGATATAAACATAAAACTTTTATCACATTTTTATTTTGATAATATACATATATATTGTGCAAAATGATACCCTAATCACGTAAATAAAAATTAAGTGAAAACATACCGCAACTGTAGGCCTTTCCTACAGTGCACAATGCATTCGGTCACGCCCGTGTTGCATTTTCAAGCGGGAAAATGGGTTTCATTTCAAAACAGTTTTCACACTTATTTAAAATTTTGACACTGTCACTTAAAATGCAGTAATCATCAGTGTAGCTACGTTTATAATATGAACAAAAATTAAAAAAATGCATTGTTGAAAGGCGTCACCGTATTGAATATTTTAACTTTTTTGCATACGTAATCAAATATTTCTCATTACAGCCCAGTTATATTTATGTATTATAATATGGTTCCAAATTTTAACTTGTTTAATAGTAATAAGACCTCATTACGTCAAAGATACGAGGTTAGAGTATTTTAATAACTTATCCAAATCAAGGTTTCTTGCGTTCCAAACTTTAATTGACAGAGCCATTTGTATCAATGTGTACAAAGGATTAATATTATTAAACATTGCTATCATTTGGTGAACAAGTCTCTCATAGCATCATAAACAAAAAACAAAAATCCATTTTTCCCAACTGTTCTTCAGTTTTCACATAAGCCCTCCGGAATGCAACAGTACTGCCATTTATTTGGAGCTTTTGCAAGACTCCGCCCATCTGTGAATTATCGGCTCCCTAAACCAGTCAACCTCATCAATTGTTTGTCGCCATTGATAGGTTAGTTTGTGGAATGTGTAATTCCACGCAAGTGAATATAAAGGTGTTTATGATAACTCAGGAGGGTAGAGTAGGTCTGCATGAATTTCAAGTTTAAGGTGTTCAGAATTTAACCTGAGTGACCTATATATACGTTTGAAATTTCAAGTGACGTCCCATCGATCAACTTCTCACTTACACCGAAAAGCATTACAAGCATTCAAGTTCAGTTAGTGATCAACAAAAGCTGGTCAAGTGATAACCTACCAAACTCCAGCAGGTGAGATTTAGAAAATGTCTGACATGGTTTGGTTGTCTACTGTTTACATTATTTTCACGGAAAATAGTGTCTTTTGTCTGCTAAACGCAGCTTACCCTGCTTAAGAGGCTGTCAAGTGGACATTCAAAACGGGAAAATTTCATTCAGGTCACGTTTCAGACAACTTAAACTGGAATAATGGCTGATTTTTCTTACCCTCATAAAATTTCAAAAGCATGTAATATGTGCGGCACTTATGTCTAGCTGCTGAGACTGTGCCACTATTTCGGCTATATTGGGGAATCTGCTCCTGTGCCAACAGTTTGCACCACAGACACGAGGAGTTGCAGTGCTATATATTATTATTGTAGTTCGTTAACGTAACACAACTGTCCCTTAGTTCAGGAAACAATTTTTTTTTTCATTCACACACAGCGACAAAGAGTAAAGGCTTTTATGAAGACTTCAGCGCTACCCACAAATGCAATCAGCCATTGACAAGCAATGATGAGATGTCTTATTTTTATTCATCAATGTGACATGTCTGCCGTATTATCTTAAAAACATATAAACAGGGGCACAATTTTCCGAAAATGAAAACTGAATTTTCAAAAACAGTAAAATTTCAGTCCTTTCCTGTAGAAACGTAAACATGGAGTCAAATCAGTAAATTTTATGGGCAAAATGTAAAATTTGGCCGGTATAAGCACTCCGTGGGATTCCAAAGTCAATGCTATTTAAGATTTAAAAAATAAGAGGAATGTTTGTGCTACATTTTGTGTTGACAAAAAGTTTGTGTTGGGCCCGCGCTTCCTTTCAATGTCAAGATTAGACCAATATGTATCGTTTACCAGGTCTTAGCAGATCGTCAACTATAATATTGTGAATATTGACAGTGGCATTGTACCGACTACATCGGTAAATTACATAATTTGACGACGTTAGAAACAGTTCAGACATTGCAAGTTTTCAGCACTTACCAGTTATATTTCAAACACATCCACGTATCCAGACTTTCATTACATACCTTATATTCCATTTGTCGTTTTGGAATATATTACGTCGCCATTTCTAAACACGACAATCTTCACCATAGATGTGATACAGACTAAACAGAGACACAGGTGCAGGCAGTGCAGCTAGCCTCGTGCTACACCAGCGCTATTGAGCGAAAATGGTGGAACCTCAAGAATATTCCCGAAGAGCTGTATTAATATAATTTTCCTGTAATATTGTGAAATTCTGAAAAGAATTGTTTATATAATTAATATTGTTCTAAGCGAGACGTGTAAAGTTTGTATTGTATTTTCATTATGTAATTTCAGGTTTCGTAGTAATAATTGGTAAATTGTAATTTAACTTGTCATATTTGCTCCGCCATGTTGGGCAGACTATTTTTAGGGATTTAATAATCTCTCGCTGTTTGTATAAAGTCTCGTGTTTTCTTGTATGTGCGTTCAGCCGGCTTCCTGTGAAATGTAAGTGTTACTCTCTTTCATTATTTTAAATGTGGAATGGGTTGTTATGCTGCAGGACTTGTAATTGATTAATTTGCGATGCCTTGTTTAGTTTCTTGTTTATTATTTCATGAGTTGAAGTCCTGTAGCATAATGGCCCCGGTCCTAGTCTTTTGTTCGTGTTTTGTGCTGTTTGTTGTTTTCACTTTGACCGGTATATTAAAGTAACTTTCATGTTCGGGATTTCAAAAGTAAACATAAGTAAATATGTAATATTTTTCTGTGAGAGAGAGGAGAAGACGTATATTTTCTATTACTTTCGTTTGTTGGTTAATTAATCTTTGTAGGCGTGCAATTCGATGCTTAGATTCGACAGATAATGTAAACCATTTAAGATATTTAATAGTTAACGAATTGGATGTTTTGCATGCACCTTATGTGCCCGATTAATGAGACTTGTGCGAGGCTGTTAGTTATGTGTGCAACCTACTGCGGTAGGTAATGCTTGTGTTTGAGATTAGGTGTTGGGGCGAGTGTCCCCTGGAAGCTTTAATTAGTGAGTAAGTATGTATAGGGGCGTATGTCCCCTCAATTTATGTCAGGGTTAGCTACTGAGGTATGGGACTCTGTTAACCTATGTTGTGTGTGCTAGTTTCCTACGAGGTAGGGCTAGCCGATGTTTAGTTATTGTCTTTGCTACACCCTGCTCAGGGTTATCGACTAGGGCTTCTTGTTATTTATTGTTGTTCAACTTTAAATGTGATTCCATTTGCACGCCTGTTAATATTATTTTGGTAAAGTTAATGCTTAATGTTATTTGTTTCATTTTGAATGTTTTGATTTTTTGTTAACAATTTGAGGTTATATTATTTTCAAGGTTATGTAACTGTTGATCTTTTGTGATGTTTTGGTTTATCAATAAATTGCTGTTGCAATTGAACCTGACCTTTGATGTTTATTTGAAGTTGAAGCTAAATGGTAATACCCCTTTTTCATGATTGCCAATAATTGTGATATTACCTGCAGATCATGCTGATGCTTAACTAGTTTTGCTATACTGAGATTCAAGGTTATGAGTTCTAGCTTTGTTTGAATTGAAATTAAATCCTTGACCAGGCGTGCTTGCTAACAGTTGGGAATCGCAACCCTCGTTACTGCCTTTGCTATTGAATACTGATAGGTGCCACCACCACGTTGAGGTAAGCCCAGATGAAGGGGTGGTGATGGTACAAGTTTTAGCTGTTCATCCAGGAGTTTGTAATTGTGGATGCGCTTGCGGCACTTGAATTTATGTTAACAATGAAGTTAATGCTGTATTTTGAGCTAAAGAAAAGTCGTAGATGCTCTTCCTTGGTTTCCTTTTGTGCGGTCTTAAATTTTTACTTAATTTACTATATTTTTTTAAACATAATATTTTCATTTAATATTTATTCTATCGTCTGTTAAGGCAGAACAAGTTCATCAGTGCAATTTATATTCTCATTTTATTACCATATAAAGTGTTTATTGCTTTTTGGGGACTTTAAAATTTAATTTTCTTTATTATTCTGGCCATATATGCATACGGCCCCGCCTTGCCAGTGGCTTCCTTGCCTTGGCCAGAGCTCTCACTTCTTGCTTCATGTCTTTAGAGTTGTATTTCACACTGCATGTAGATTAACTTCTGTTGTTCACACAGCTCTCCCATGCTCACAGCGACACCAACACTGTACCTTGAACCTCCCCCGCCCCGTTCAGTTAGTCAGAAAATGCTTGGTACCGTACTTGTACTGTCGGTTGTAACTGGTTTAATCTGTACTATGTCCAGTAAGGTAGGCTGTTTTGGCCATGTTCGACACTTGGACGCCATCTCTTGAGAGTTTTTTGATGTCCTGTACTATGGACGCGGTCTCCCGTAGCGTTGCTTCATTACCTTATGCGCACCAGACGTGTTTCTGAACGAGTCTACTTCTACGCATTTAAGTGTAACATGGACTTTTGTTTTTTCAGGATGTAGTCACTCATGGGCTACTCTAGTTTTTTTATCCTTTAAGTAGAAGTAGTGACGTAGTTTCCTTTTTGGAAAATGTAGTAAGCAATTTTCTACAATCTACACCTAGCTTCTAGATTAGATCGCAGGCTTCTAGATGCTACCTTCATAGCTTTTCGTCACCCTCATCTTTGGTAAGTGTTACCCCCGTGAGAGTCCATTCCCTTTTATTATTCACAAAAGATAACTAATTTTCCTGTCTTTTTTGCCTCTGTTCACAGAGGGTCGCAAGTTCCCAGTTGCAAGTTCCGATTTCAATTTCCATGTCAAGTTCATGGTGCTTGTGGCTCGACCAGAATTCTCCTGTCTCTGCCGATTTGGCAGACTGAATTGGCGTTGGCATTGTCTCACCACTTCTACAGCATGGCGATAAGTAGCCACCTCATGGACTTTCTTTATTAGAGTATCCTACTCTGAGGATGCTGCAATCTACGATAATGAGTCTTAATGTCTTTATTCAGGATGGCTAGCAAATCCTGTAAAAAAATTCCCTGACTTTTCCAGGTCAGCTGCTCTCATTTCCCTGACCAACAAAATATCAATAAAATGAACAACGTTGTATAATCGCGACGAAACTTTTTTTTTTGTGTAAATATTAAGAATCGTTACTCATCATGTACCAGCCAAACTATTGATTTTAGAAATATAGTTTATTTACGAAAAATGTTTTTATGAACGTTGTAGGTAGTGCTACGTAAAAAACTCTTTTTTGTTGTTAGGTAACAAATTTTTTATGCAGGACTACTTCTAATGCCGCCAAAAGGCTTACGTAAAATGTTTTGTTAGACTACCTAACTAAGGTAAGGGAACCTAACCGAATTTAATGTTTGTAACCTAATTTAAATTAAACTAACATAACCTAACCAAACTTACTAACTTAACCTAACAAAAAAACTACATAGGACTACTTATAATATCTGTAGAAACATTTTTCATAATAAACTATGTGTCTGAAATCAATAGTTTTGGCCAGTACACAAGGAGCAGTGATACTTACTATTTTCTTTTTTTTTTTTTTTTTTATTTATTTTGTGAAGTTGAACACTACATATCAACATAACTTCGCCTTGCAGAAATTCTAACATTTTGTTGCATGCTGTGTTTCTGAGGGCGGGCTGGATGGGGTCTGTGTCGAAACACCTTGAGGCTGACCCAAGACTCAAAGCCCGAGTGTCTCATAGTGGGAATTCCGCCGAAACTACGTCATAGATACCTGTCCCAACTGCGTTTTTGCCCTGCGAAGCGGCGTACGTGACTCCAAACCACATCCGAAACATGATGAAATATCTAATTTTATACCCCTGTAATGCGGTAATTCCCCTGCTGTTTTGCCTGTTATATAAGGGCTGAATCGACAAATTGGAGAGAGTTCGCTATTGGTAGTGCTAGAGAAAGGTGCTACGCCTGTGGAGAGAGACTGGTGAAGACATCTTGGTGACGTCAGAATCTACTGTGAGGCGGCAGGCGGCTACCTTCGGAGCAGTGTTGGGCGAATCAAAAGGACTGCTGCGGCGGGCTGACAGGCGAAGAGGAGGTGCGCGACAGGAGTCGAACAGAAGACCTCAAGAGTGAAGACAGCGGTGCACTCGGGGTGCTGCGCAGCACATGGTGAGCCATCACCACTTCGGACTGATAAGGTTGTACATTGTCACTACTTGAAATACTGTTGATTGGATATATGACTGAATTTTATTGTGATTTGTACTGTTTAATTAATTGATGGTAGACATTTTTTGTGCTTTAATTGTCAAAGTTAACTAAAGTGTCTGTGACACAGTAGTAATTGTGTGCATAACTAATTGTGATGCGAGAGTTATAGTTGATTACTGTTTTGTGTATTTCGTAGCTTTGTGAGCTATTAAATCCAGTACTTAATTTAATTCTTTTATTTCTAATTATAAGACCTCTATCCCAAAAGAACTCATGAGAATTGCCCACAAGTAATGTTTATGTCTTAAACTTGTAACAATATCTTCATTATTTACAAAGCAACAAAAATCCTGGGAATATTCATATACAACAATTTTCACTTATGTCAGTTCACTTTCCATTTTTAAAATGCTGTAGTTGTGAAGTTATGGAGAGAATAACTCTCGATACCAGAGTTAAAAGCATTTAATAAGTTGTTTAAAAACAAACGTGTAATACCTGGTCACTACACCATCACTCTTTGAATCCTAAAAACATAAAAGTAATTGTACACCCATTTTTTTTTAAACTTTGTTCAATGATTTGTCGAAACCAACTACAACTTTCTTCCCATGTAGCAGTTAACACATTTCAGGTATGAGATATGATGCAAGACCAAATACGATGTAAAAAAGTATCTTATCTCGCTGTAACTGAAGTTTCTTTGCTCTGACACAAATCTGGAAACATTGTTGTTTTACATGGTACAGATTTCAAAAATCATCTATGCCTACCTTCACAGTTTAAGCCTACATAGTGTTTTCTCCCTTAAATGTGGCTCATAATGGAACACCGGCCTATGTTGCTTAAAGAAATATTAACATTGCACGAATTGCACCTTGCAGAGTTATCATCAGGAACTTCGCAATTCATTTAATAGTAGTAGAATCGGTTCACCAACACAGCCAGTTTCTTCCTGTCATGACTGTTTTCCTTTAAATTTATTACGTTGTGGAAATAACACTCATTGAACATACCTTTCCAGATATTTTTAATGCACTAAATCATTTTCATAAACACACACGAGATCACGTTATACTGTAACTTTTTAACACACCTTTGTCACTGCACGAGTCAAAAAGCTTAGGTGTGTTCCTCCATAACGCGGTACGGTAAATAAAGTACAATTGGAATGTAAATCCATGGACTTCAGACATGATTGTAAGATATTAATATTCGCATGAAGCATTGAAAAAAATATTTGCGCCACTCCAAGTAAACAATAAACAACCAACAACGATTAACGAAGGTATCAGTGTGCCGCATGGTAAGAAAGGCAAACTGAGAATCCTATGTTGCCAAGTCCACGCCTTCAATTTCTACTACGAACTCTTGGGGAAAAACACTACTGTTAAAACCTACATTACTAACAAAAAATTCATTAAAATTTACAGCATTTTGTAAACAGTTCGCAAGAAACACAACGAGAGAGTAATTTTTTACCACTGTGGAAATTTGAAAACATCACAACACATTGTCAGGGAAACCAATGGTCTGGCAACACTGGTGGGAACCACTAAAAATTCTGGTATAAAATGCCAAAAAAAAAAAATTGTATTTAAGACGAAAAACTGGTATCACGCATCAAATCCACTGTTCCACACAACTACAATATCGGTACGAAAATATATTACGGAACTAAAAAATTGGTACATGTACCAAGAAAATGGTACGTAGTGTTCGCAGAAATGTTTCTTTACCAAATTTTGAAATGCCAGGTTTTTTTAGAGAATTTTCTAACTTTTCCCCGACATCTCCAGACGTCTTAAATTCCCTGACTTTTCCCGGTTTTCCCGGTCACTCACCACCCTGTTATATTATTATACGCTCCAACACACAGAAACAGGTTTCCTTATAAAAAAAATTTCACTTAATGTAATTGTAATATTATACATTTTCTTTTACTACTCTGCTAAAATTTGTTTGTAAGGGGCCCCGTTTCTATAAAGGCAACTATTTCTGAACTAATGTAAACGTTATGTGCAAACTTAATTGTGCAAACAAAGATTCAAAGTTTTATATAAAGGTTTCTGGCACTTGAACCTACGTTTTAATTATTTTATTTAATACAAATATCCTCTGAGTTATGTCAATTAAAAAATAAATAATCTTTCTCTGATGTCACTGTTTACCGGTACGCAGTAAATTTATTATCAGGTAGCAGATTTTGTCTATAGTGATGTTGTTACACCCTCGGTTGCTTGTGTTTTGATAATTTATGTAAAACCTATTATTCAAAGTGTCTATTATGATATACAGCAGTACCACTTTGCAGGAATGCCAACTTCTGGGTAGTCTCATCAGTAGTCAGTCCTCCTCCACAAAGGATCACAGATCACCAATAATAAGGGCGGATGGGGTTTGGGGTCCCTCCCTCGGCAAAATTTTTATTTAAAGGTGCTATTTACTAAGTTTTTGTATCTGAATATTCAATATACCGCCAATAGATATGATGACATTGTTTTCTGGTATTAACTGTTAAATTAAACATGTCTGTGGCCATGTAGGAGTGAGGTAGGGTTTAAAACCCCATTCTTTATCTTCTAAAACTCACACATGTCTAAAATTGTTTTTAATGCAACAATAAGATAACACAAATTAATCACAACATTTCGCAGTACTTTCTAAACACACTCAGACTATTGTTATTTACCTGCACTACTTAAAAATACATTTATGGACGAACCATAAAAAATTAAATATGCCTAGCTTGACATTTCTGAAAGTTATGCGCTTAAAACACATTTTGGAACTTATTTACATGCTTGTCTCACTTCAGCACTGGGTCTACAAATTAATTTATATTTACTCCTTACCCCTACCTCGCAGCATCAAATGATTAACAGCAGCGTGCTCCAAATATAGCTGTTAATGTCTGGCGTGGTCTGCTGAAGATAGGTAAAGTAATAGCCCATGAATGTTTACTTCAACTTATATTGTTGTAATTTACTATAACAACCACTGTTCCATTATTACTACCGATACCGCAAGCTACAACCCGATGCAAACAGCAATGTTTCCGCATCTAACTGAAGTACGTGGCAACAGTGGAAGTTAGTCGCTTTGTAAATATTGTACGCATACCACATAACACTGGTATACACACGTAACAGAACAGTCCAATTTACCCACAGTTTCCCGCAGTTTTCTTTGTTTACGGTGCCTCTTAGCCTAAGCCATACCAGTGCCCGTCCCCCTTGGGCGAGGAGAGAGATCACGCTCTACTATGCAGTGAACTTTAGCTAACAGCCAGGTGGAACCATCCAAACCCTTTGACGGAACACTGAACTGCGCTTCCGTCCACCTTCCAAAGGAGGACAGGGCTAGCGAGAGAGCCAAGGGCCACCCATCCCTGGTTCTCGCCCACTGGCCTGCCCCCCGAATGAGATCCTCAGCACAGTCACCTCTTAGTTTGAGTCAGGGCCTATCTTACCCCTAACAGACTCACCGGGCCTGCTCCCGGACATTTTCGCAGCCAATCGTCGGCCTTTCTCAGGGGAAGGGTCTCCTCCAGGCCTGCCCAACATATAGGCAACCACCACCACTACAAATCCAACCGAGACCAGACATGGCAGATAACCATACCGTGGGGCTAACCTGGTCGCCTGTAGTACTACCTAATTTCCATGGCATTTGTAGGTTTTCCAGCCGGACCGCCTGGGTACTTCAGATCACACAGGGTCCACCTTTCGACGGGGAACCATGGTGGCTACAAACTGTTGGGAAAATTTCCCTGACTTTTCCCACCCAAATGGAAAATTTTCCCTGACCTAATAACTTTTTTTTTATCCCAATTTTTTATGTCTTATAAAAGAAATAATTTTTTCTTTGCCCAATTCAATGCATTTTGCACATAGTACAAGTTTTCATGTACTACTAATATAACATTTGTGTTGCTTCTAAACCATTCTTGCAAAGGGGCAAGTTGAAAATCAAATAAATATTATGGATAAACACTATAGCAGCAAAATGTGAGTAAAAAAAACCCAAACAAACAGAAAAGTAAACAACAGAAAGCATCCTTTTGCTTGTCTGCATGTATTATCCGGTTTTGTGTGACAAACCATTTGCTGCAATTATGTATGTCCAAAATATTTCTACGACTTGTAATATTTGCATGAAATATACATGCCTCAGAAAACACTGATTGCATAGTAAACACACCAGCAACATATTTTGTGAGCTCTATTTTTGCAAGTTTATTAAGTATGCCTATAATAATATAAAATTATAACCGAAAGTTACAACTCTTAAGTACACTTTGACAGTAAGAAATTTACAGTAATACCTAGCTTACAAACTAAAAGGCCTACTACACGAATAAAATATTTGTGTAATAACTTCTTACCTCAGGAAACACCGATTCATTACATATTTACACAATATAAGCAATATACTTTGCATACTCTAATCCTGCATGTTGAAATAAAATAATTAAATCAAAATTACAACTAAAGTAATTCATTTAAATTGATGTCAAAAATTCAGAGTAATACAATTGTTACATCGGGAAATTAAATTTACAATTTCTTGTAGTACACAACTAAATTGTGTGTGGAGAAAATTCTCATCCGATAATAAACATATTTCATGACTACATACTACCTACAATCAAAAAGCCCAGTACTATACGAGATTACACAAAAAAATTCTTCTGAAAAATGTAATTTTATGAGTTATTGTAGAGGTACTCACTGAGAGATCCTGTGAAGTGTGCTTGCCATAAGCATGTAAAGCAGTACTTTAAATCAGTTTTTTGTAACTCTACAACCTCCTAGCTTCCATTCCCCCCCACCCCAGAGGGGTTCCTCTTCTATCTCCAGCCATGTTAAATTCTTCCCCCTTGACACCTCGCCCATCTTATTCACAAGCAAGTACACACCAATGCTCTAAAAACATAATTCTGCCCGCCATTTCTACCATCCGTTCTTTCCAATAGGCGACTGTGTGTTACAAATTAAAGTTGATGAAAACAACAAGAAAGAAAGAAAACAACAAGAAAGAAAGAAAACAGCATGGCAGGATGCAAGTGTTTGTCTCATGTTACAAAAGATAGCTGTATCATTTTACAAGCTGGTAGCTGCTTTTCACACTAACGGAGTATAGCACACGTAAAAAAAAACTCCAGACATATTATCAGCCTTCTGCATCAGACGGAAGCATCTGGGGAAGGGGGAAGCCTAAGAGAAAGATGAGAGACGTGCATGTAATAAAAAAAAAGCAGAAGGTGACACGTTATCAGCCTTCTGCGTCAGCAGGAAGCGTCGAGCAGTAAACAACTGAACAGATTACGGATACAAGTGGCATATGTGACACAACGGGAACAGCTACTTATGGCTTTCTTCCCCGGGATTATGGTACCGTGATGTCCGATGAAAGGCACCAGACGCGTCTTCATGCTTGCCAGTCCGTGCTACTCCATTCCTGTCGGCCTCATTTTAACTGATTTTAACAATTGCTTTTCTATTTCTGAAAAAGGAGATGGGGTGGGGAATTTTCCCTGACTATTCCCTGACTTTTTCAGGCCACTAAAATTCCATCACTATTCCCGGTTTTCCCGCCATGTCGCCACCCAGGGAACCCACTGTGGAGGGGGAACCACCCTTACAGCTGCACAGCTCGGGCGTGTGACCTGTTTCCCCAGACCGCATCCGGTTCGTCCTATACCATTACCCTAGTCTCCCACTTGGAGATCTGGGCTTTTGGGCCCCAACAGCCTGAGGGTAGTCTAACGCCCCACCTAGTGGTTTCTCCTTGTTGCCATCTATCGGAGAATCTATCAAGGCAGATACCCCTTTCTCAGCTCTGAGGAGCCGAGATACATAGGGCCCACACGCCAGAGCCTGCATCGGTTCAAAGATCCGGTGGCGCCACGAGGAGGCTGCAGGTTGACTTGGGTGTGACAGGTTTTTGTGCTTAGGGGTCACGGAAGCGTAAAGCTAGCACCAGCGGCCGAGGAACCCATCCCGGTATGGTGCCCACCAATACTCACGAGCCCCGGAGCAACATCGCACCCCTGCGAGTGTGTATGTGGTTACTCCCTTCGGATACTAGAGCGTGGCACCACTCCGACACCTCAAACAGGGAGATGCACGATCGCTTTTGGATTACTCCTAGCGAGAACACACCTTAACAACACACCTTTACCACACACCTTAACCACTACCATGAAAACTACTACCATGAGTATTGAAAAACAGGAACATCAACCATCGCATAAGAGGAAACGCTGTAGTGTAAGGCACTTAGCCATGCCCACCCAAAGAATTTCGTACCAAGTTTGTTTTTGTTGTACTTGGGGTGTATCCGAAATTAGTAGTGACATTAACGCATTGTGTCGTTAAGTAATTTAAGAGTGTAGTCCTCATTCTCCTCCCCTTGCCCTCCGGAGACAGTATAGGCCTAATAGAATCCCAGGACGCTTGCAGGACGTTTGGTTTGCGACACGTCTGTGTATGTGTGTGAAGTCTCCCGGTGAGTAGTTGCCCGGCCTAGTAGTGTGGCAGTGCACCGAAGAAGTTAATAACAGTGAGTTTAAAGTGTAAGGACGCATGTAGTCATAAGTATCCAGGACTGAGTAACTGTGTTTACTAGAAAAGAAAGTGGAAAAGGGAATTCAATCATAATGATGGACGGAAATAAGAACACTCCTATTTTTGTGTATGAGATCTGTAGCTTATTTTATGTATGAGGTCTATAGCTTAAGTATGGCGGGCCGAACCGTTAGAATTATTGTTAGCTCTATTTCTATATTAACTGTACACGTAGGCGAGAGCATCGGAGAAATTATTATGGTAACTGCATTTATGTATTGTTATGGTAATCACTATGTAAGGTAATTTTGTTGATATTCGAACTTCCTCGGAGCTTTCACGTTTGAAGTCTTGGAGAGAGTAAGGTGCGTGATGTCATAGCTCTATACCAACTTCGGGTACAGACCCGAGAGATGAAGTTAAAAATGAGAAGAGTGTATTTTTAATTTGTAAGGTGGTGATTTGTGATTTATTTGCTCACTTAGTAAAAGAGAATTAGACAAGGAAAGGAACCTAAGTTTTATTTGGATGCTCTCGAGGTAAATAATTGGGCGAGTTGATGATTGGCAGGGGTTGCCATCTTGGGAGTGTTCTTGGACGACGCTAGCGCCATGGAGCGGAACCTCCGGTTCTTTCTTAGCGTGCTGGTTGTCGAAGTGTGCAGACATGCGGGAAGGTAGCAACCGCAATGCCACATGGTAGGGAATCGCCATGTATCAGGGCAATCGGTGTTTCGTTGTGCCAAGCCTGAGATGTGTGCCATATCAAATATGACACAACTTAAATAATATGTATATAAAATTTTTTTTCAAATTTATATTTCTTAAATTCAGAAAAATTATTTTTTCCTGCATTGTTATTAACTTGTTTAATTTAAATTAACAATAATATGTGTTATTGACTAATTTTAATTTATTAATGATATTTCAGAATGTTCACTTTCAATTACAGTTATTCTTTCTTGTTACATTAGTTTGAGCCGACCCTAGTCGCGCTACAGTGTTTTGTTTTCTTAGCTGGACAGTAGCCGCTGAAATTTACATTCCTCTGTCAGTTGTTCTGTCGTACCTCCGTCTTTATACCACGTGCTGCTGTCGTTGCAGTGCGTGATTTCTGTATTTCCCCACGTGATTTCCATGCAGTTTAGCGATTCTGTTCACGTGATTGTCGCATGCGACTGTGCTTCAATGCGCACTTTGCCGATGTTGGTACAGTTGTTAACTATTTTCGATGCTATTTTGTTCAACGCTTCTGCAGCTTCTTCTGTTGCTTTTCTTAAGACTTTGCCATCAACCACCGTATCGTCAAGATGAAAGTGTTTGGTGTTCCTGCCTTTTGGGCAGATCTTGGCACTGCCATTATTTAACCTTTTTTATAATGTAGCATAATTTATATTGTGACGTAGTAGAAAAACTGTAGTGGTACATTTTTTAAAATATTTTATTGTGGTTGTTTCGTCTGAATTTCTTCAAGTGATTCTCTTTTCCCTCGTCTGTGAGGGTTCTCGTCTTGGAGTATTCACGTCCCTGCCGATTCACATCTTGGCTGATTCTCGACCCGGCGTATTCGCGTGATGGTCTATTCGCGAGCTGACTGGTAGTTTCAACTACAGACACCCAGTCATTCTGGCCTATTTTGGGGCGTTTTCTTCGCCTTTTCGTATTCTTTGTTTTGCCGCTGTAACTGGGAAACATGAAGCCACCCCAGCGTACTGTACTCTTCTACTGCGGGACTTGGATCAGACAAGCAGCAACTAAATTTGTATATTTTAATCTATAAATTAAGAGCTGTCACACTTACCTTTTTAATGTAATATTTGTGAGTTTTTCGTAATTAATTTGAATTTAATAACAATTTAAAATTTTATAAGGCCTAACGGATACATCCTATTTACTTGTAATTTTGTTTTTATTAACTTATTACGTCATTGATTCGGACATACATTATTTATTTAGCCTGTAGAATGCGAATTTATTGTTTTGATAATTTTATTGTGAATTTATGAAATATAATAATTGTATAATCAATTCACCATTTTCATTTAACTGTGCCTGCAAGATTTGGGCTTTTAATGATTTCAGTACAATTGCAGTACTAATGGACAATTCATAGATGTCAATAATGTTGTGAATTTTATTTAAAAAAGAAAGAAAGAAAAAATTTTATACCACAGTAAATATTAAATAATTATTTTGAGCAACCAAAAATTTCAGAGTTCTCATTTTAAATATTTTCCTCTGGTGTATATTATTTGTCATGGCGAGAGAGCCTATTTAATTATTTAAATAATTATTTTGCTTTGCCCATTTCATAAAGGTAGCCCAGCATTTATTTAATTGTGCATTGCTTTCACTTTGATATTGTTTGTTTACACCAACAGCTTCCTCTGGTTTTGTGTGTTTGTTAATGTGCCACCTTCTTTTTTCTTCTATGTATTTATTGTTGGGCATTTTTGTGTTTATTTGCCAGGGACTGTTGTTTTTGCTTTATGATTAATGTCTATTTAAAAAAAAATTATTAACCAACTATACGCACACGACGCAAAATGGTAGCAGAGCGTGGTTGATTGATGTTCATTAGCAGATTAAAGTTACCGATTTTTTTTTTAACCAAAAGTCTCACTTTTTGGTTTGCTCTTTCAAATAATTTTTGTTGTTTGATAATGCAAATCTTAATAGTTTAGAAGTATTGTGTGACGATTTTACTATTCATTATATTACTAACCTTTGTATAACAATGATAAATAACATGATGTTTGTATATTTTCTGTACGTAAGCGTGACAGCACTTAAAAACGTTAAGTATTAAGTTCTAAATTAATGTTTTACGTTTGTTAATATGTGTATTTCTCGCGACCTACTTAGCTTTTCCTTTGACCTTCAAATCAGGTGGTAGTGTGACCTTGCACATCAGTATTTGGAGTCATTATTCCCATTCGTATTGAGAAGTTTGTGGTTATTAATTCCAATTGCTTTATTGCTAAAATCTTGATTTATAGGCGCTTCTCTTCTTTTCTGTTTTTAATGTGTTATTTTGAATCCTGTTTTGTAGTAGTCTGTTTCAACACTTCTTAAATAACCTGCCCGACGACTTAATTTCAGTCTCGTTTTTTGATGTACTTTAATATAGTATTTTTGACTATCACGTCTGGTTTCCATTTTAAAAATTTCAGAAAAGAATATTGGTTTGTTTAGTTCTTCCTGTTAACGTACATGTAACTTAACTTTCTGCCGCTAGATGGTGTACGTAGCGTCTTCTGTCTTCTTTTTCCAAAGTTTCACGGCCGCCATGTTGTGGTCGCATAGTAGCCAACTTCGTACTCATGTATTTCAATTTGGCAGCATTGTTTGTTTACTTTTTACGTTCGGTGTGCGTTTAATTTAGTTTAGCGTTTTCATATTTCGTATAATGTATTCAGTATTTAACATTATTAAAGTTTTGGTGATTAAATTATATTAGTGTGGGGTTTTAATACTGTCAGGCAAGGCGTTATTTTAATTCTGTTTTACGACTCGTTTGCATATTGTGTAACAGTTAATTTTAATATCTATATTTTGATGTTTTTTATATTGTGTGTCGTATTTGGAAGTGTGCACACATTCTTCTGTTCCATATTTTATTGCTGTAATCTGAGTTTTAATTGCAGCCTTGAGCTGTCCCTCTCAGGTATTTTATATTTAGGCCTATTACTTGTTTCGCACTGCAGTGCATTACAATTTCTTTCTGCAGATTTTGGCTGCTTGTGTTTATGCATTCTAGCATATTTGAGGCTTATTCAATATATACTTGAACTTCTGTTTTGCTATTTGTGTATTACAACTTTGTGTTTATTTGATTTAGGGATTATTTCATGTTTGGTGCAATGACTAACCTAGTGTGTTTATATTTTCATCTGTGTACATTCATATTTACCTTCTGAAGGTCTTATGTTGGTAAATTAGAATTTTATTTTGAGCCTTCCATTAGGCCTAACCACTTATACATTTCAGAACTCATGGTTTTCAAAAATGTTTACAATTTTCAACTGTTTTGTGAATTTGATACAATATTTCTTATTTGATTACATATTTTTAATATTTCAGTGTTTTGCGCTACCTAACACATTTAAATCCTATTCGTCTATTGTTTGCTTTGTTGTCTGTTTAGGGTCATTTGAATTGCTTTAATAGTTTTGACCTCAATTTTCAATGGTCTTCTGTTTTAGTATTGAATGTGATGGTTTTAATTTGATTCTTTATTCCAGGTTTTCTTTCAAAAGCATGGATACTTGTTGTTTGGTTTTTTGTTGACAGTTCTGGTGCTTCATGTTGCTTATTGGGTGGATTGGTTGGTTGCACTGATTTACCTGGAGTAGCTGCTTTTTCCCCAGTGTGAACCCTGCAGTGGCACACTGTTTCAGCTACCTCTGGTGGTATTGATGTGGCTGGCTTCCTGCTCGGTTGCTGCTATGTGGTACCAGGGTTTGTCGTCTCTTTTAGGTAGTGTCTTATCCTTTTGTTTTTTCTTGCTTATATTGACCAAATTTTAGCATCATATTATGTTTTCTTTGACACACTTTACTTTATTTGCTGTTGTTTTGAAAGTAATATTCCTTTACGCACATTTAATTTACATTTTATGTGTACACTTAAAATAAAAATTAATTATTTGCACTGAAATAAAAATTAAATTTTCCATTCTTATGAGTAATCTTTAGTAAATTTATTTTCTTGTTCATGAATTAAACTTTATTTCTAAGACAATTATCTTAATTTATGCTAAAGTTTGACAATTTAACTTAAATTTTGTGTCTTCTTGTTTTCGGGTTTTGGCTTCACGTTTTCGGTACTTCAGTACTCGTGTTTTCACATGTGTTGTGAGCACGTTTTGTGTGGCTGTGGTATGGGACACTGTCACTTCGTGTTGTCTTCTCCCTGAGACATGATAGACATTGCAATAGTTTTGGTCATCTGTAAAAAAAAAATATTTTTTTTTTATCGCTGGTCACATTTTTTTTCTGTCTCTGTTCTTCACTATCTTGTGTGGTTCACTTTTGGACTAGCTTTAGTATTGGACTTTGTCATTTCATTAGTGACCACACTTTGTGGCAACTTAACCTCTTCACTGTTTATTAATTTGAATTTTACTTTTTCTTTTGGTCTTGTTGGTTGCCAGTAAATCTTGGTTGTCTTTTTTTGTGGGTTTTCAGTTCTTTTCAGTGTGAAACTTGCCTGGTGTTGTTTTTTGTTGTTGGTGGATTGATCACCTGTGAGCAGCACTGAACACACACTTTTGACTAGCGTAGCTCATGACAGTCAGGACTTTTGGCTGGACTTGTGCCAGTTTTGTTGGGTTTTTTGTCTTTTATTTTGTGTCTTTTATTTTGGAGTCATGTGTTTGTGGGTCTGCAGTTCCTCTTCACATGTTTTGTTTGCCTCTTAGTAGGTTTGCTCCTGGACACTTGGACATTGCCTTTCTTTTGATGTGTGCACTACCGAAAAAACTGCAGTACAGTAAACCCTCGATCTAACGACACTGCACAGTGCCAGATAATTATGTCGTTAGATCACCGACGTCGTTAGTCTCGAGGTAATTAATTTTGACATCCCCTACATAAAAAAAATTTTTAAAGTGATTTTTTTTCCTTAAAGTTAATATAGAGCAATTACAGACTTAAAATAAACAATTACAGACTTAAAATAAACACATTTTCTTGATATTGTAATTTAGTATAACGAAAAGGTGTCTTGCAAATAAAATTATGCTCCATAAATCCCCAAGTGCCATGACGCCTGCGGCCACGAGTCGCGGTAGGTCTGTTCTGGTTGTGTAGTATGGGTGAGGGGCGGGCAGGGGAGAGCGGCCAGCTGATTCACGGCTTGTCTCCCTTAACTCGTGCGGGCGTAATTCATCCTGTTTGCCTGGCGCAAAGCTCACCGACAACAGAACGACTCCTACTGCAACGATTTAAAACATTTCAGTAAAGACATTGTGTATTTTTTTTTTTGTAATTACACATGAACTGTTACAGCTTGTCGCCATTTTACGATTTTAAGTGACACGAATAAAAATGCTTATAAAAGAAAAAAGTCCTTATTTTTTAAAAACCAGTACACCTATTGGAAACGCGAATTTGGAGCCACTCAGAAGGGCAAAAAACGGACTTTTCAAGGTGCTGTCACTAAAATAATGACTGAATTACTCGTTGCTTAAGTCTTAGGCCTACAGGAAAAGTCTTAAAACTATGCACAATGCACCAGTTTAATGCTCTGCACTGTGATTAGAGGCAGAGTGGCTCTCGACACACAGGTCACAGTCGCTTTAATCGCTGCCATGTTGAACGAGCATAATTAAAAATCTTATCAGCCCACATGTAGCATACGTGAGTGTTGTAGGCAGTTTTTACGCTGCAGCCATTTGCCTCACGTGCCGAGTGATCAATAACAGCGGAAGTTGTCAAGGTCAAGATGAGCTGAAGCGCGCAGCCTGATGTGAAGAAAGAGAAAAATGATGAGAAAACGCAGGATTGTTTTCTTTCTTTTTTTTTTGTTTCGTTTACGGACTGAGTGCTAAGCTGGTCCTTTTTTTTTTTCGCTGTGCTGTAATAAAAAAAAGAACTGTGTCGTCTCTTCATCCCCAACCCCCTGGGCCCTCGCCAGACATGGAAACAAAGACGATGGCTGCGAGGTGGGAAAGAAAGGCAAACATGTGGCACTGCTTTGCGGCCAAACTGGCTCCTAGTTATCACGTGACTTATCACAGCTGGCGCCGGCAGGTGATGCGAGCGGCCGCACGCATACAAGCACAATCTGCTTTGTCGGCAGGGGGTGGGGGAGTGAATGGTTATTGGCTGGCGTGGACAGTCAGGAGGGGTGTTATCTATTTTTAGCCGTACTGTACTGTATACAGCACTCACCAAGCAAAATACAACACGGACAGGCAACAAGTCAAACAATACAATACTGTTTCTATGCGCACATCCGGTGGCTGACTGTGTGGCAGGTGGCACTGATGAGTCGTGTAGGAGTAAGGAGAAGAAAATGCAGAGCGGGCACGCGGAAAAATGTGTGATAGGCATGAAGGGTGGAGGGAGCATGGAAAAGTGAGGAGATAAGGCAGTGTTAGTCATTACGTTTCACATATGTCGGTGTTGCGCGGGCAGCCTAACTCACAAAGCGCGTGCAATTTAACTGCATTCCAGCCAAAGTTTCTATAATTTTTTACAGTTCTTTTTTGTTTCACAACTGCATATCATTAATTTATTAAAACTGCAGTATGTTGTTGTTTAATGTAAGCAAATTTATTTTTAAATAACGTTTTACTGTGATCAATTGCACTTTGCTTAGCTTTGATCAATTTGATAATATTAATTTTTCCAGGGTTCCTGGAAATTATTTCGTTAGATCGCCGATGTCGTTAGATCGGGGGGTCTACTGTACTAGGTTTAAGTTTCTTTGTACATATTAGTTTGTAAGTTTGTTTAAAGGAGACGTGACTTGGGCATTTTGTTTCCTTTCACGTTTTTTTCTCTTTTTCTTTGTTTGGGGCTGTGGGAACTTTGACACCCTGTTTTGTCCCTTTGTGGATTTTGTTGTCCTGGGTACTTGTTGCCTCCACTCTGTTATGTATTGTCTGCTACAATTATTTTAGTAAATTTAAATATCTTGCAATTTCATCATTACTGGTTTCATATAATATTTTGATACTTCTTATCATTGTTGAATTTAGTCATAAAATAATTTTATTAATTTTATTCATACTACTGTTTATTCCTTTTTGAGAGTAACACATTTATGTCTACTTGTTTTGTTTTGGTGTTCCTCTGTTTTCCAAGTTAAAAATGTATTTTTAATTTTGTCCGCGCTAACGTCTCCTTTCAGGGCAGAAGTGTGTGCCGAATAAAATACAACACAACTTAAATAATATATATATTAATATTTTAATCGTATAGCAAAAACAACAGTCCCTGGCAAATAAACACACAAATGCCCACCAATAAAAACATAGAAGAAAACAGAAGGTGGCACATTAACAAACACACAAAACCAGAGGAAGCTGTTGGTGTAAACAAACAATATCAAAGTGGAAGCAATGTACGATTAAATAAATGCAGGGCTACCATACGTAACGGGCAAAGCAAAATATTTAAAATGAGAACTCTGAAATTTGTGGTTGCTCAAAATGATTATTTAATATTTACTGTGATATAAAATTTTTTCTTTCTTTTCTTTTAAAATAAAATTCACAACATTATTGACATTGATGAACTGTCCATTAGTACTGCAATTGTACTGAAATCATTAAAAGCCCAAACATTGAAGGCACAGTTAAATGAAAATAGTGAATTGATTATACAATTATTATATTTCATAAATTCAAATAAATAATGTACGTCCGAATCAATGCGGTAATAAGTTAATAAAAACAATATTACAAATAAATAGGATGTATCCGTTAGGCCTTATAAAATTTTAAAATGTTATTAAATTCAAATTAATTATGAAAAACACACAAATATTACATAAAAAAGATAAGTGTGACAGCTCTTAATTTATAGATTAAAATATACAAATTTAGTTGCTGCTTATCTGATCCAAGTCCCACAGTAGAAGAGTACAGCACGCTGGAGTAGCTTCATGTTTCCCAGTTACAGCGGCAAAACAAAGAATACAAAAAGGCGAAGCAAACACCCCAAAATAGGCCAGAATGACTGGGTGTCTGTAGTTGAAACTACCAATCAGCTCGCGAATAGACCATCACGCGAATACGCCGGGTCGAGAATCAGCCAAGATGTGAATCGGCAGGGACGTGAATACTCCAAGACGAGAACCCTCACAGACGAGGGCAAAGAGAATCACTTGAAGAAATTCAGATGAAACAACCACAATAAAATATTTTAAAAAATGTACCACTACAGTTTTTCTACTATGTCACAATATAAATTTTGCTACATTATAAAAAAGGTTAAATAATGGCAGTGCCAAGATCTGCCCAAAAGGCAGGAACACCAAACACTTTCATCTTGACGATACGGTGGTTGACGACAAAATCTTAATAAAAGCAGCAGAAGAAGCAGCAGAAACTTTGAACAAAAGATTATCGAAAATAGTTAGCAACAGTACCAACATCGGCAAAGTGCGCATTGAAGCACAGTAGCATGTGACAATCACGTGAACTGAATCGCTAAACTATATGGAAATCACGTGGGGAAATACAGAAATCATGCACTGCAACGACAGCAGGACGTGGTATAAAGACGGAGTTACGACAGAACAACTGACAGAGGAATTTAAAGCTCAGCGGCTACTGTCCAGCTAAGAAAAAAAACACTGTAGCGTGACTAGGGTCGGCTCAAACTAATGTAACAAGAAAGAATAACTGTAATTGAAAGTGAACATTCTGAAATACCATTAATAAATTAAAATTGGTCAATAACACACATTTTTGTAAATTTAAATTAAACAAGTTAATAACAACACAGAAAAAAATAATTTGCCTGAATTTAAGAAATATAAATTTAAAAAGAATTTCATACATATTATTTAATTAAGTCTTGTTATATTTGATACGGCACAGATGGCTTCTTCTGATTAATCATGAGGTACAGGTCCTTGGAAGTAGATCGGTTGAGCCCACAGTGTTCCTGTTGTTGTTGGTGAGGGAAACTGTAAGTGGATTAATTTATACAACCTTGAACCTTAGTGTTTCTTTTATCGCATTTGGTAACCACGAGGTAGAACTGGCTAATTCTTACTAGTAGACACGTGACAGTTAACAACTGCAATTACTTTACCCCAAATATAGATGCTGTAATGCCTCCTCAACATTGTGAAGAAATAAAACGACAAAGCTAAAACACAGAAGCGAAGATTTTAAGTGAAGTACTGTAAAATCACTACTGTGTAACTGGATGTAGTTATTTAACATACTCCATTGCAATGCAAATGTCTGTCAAAGAAAACTTTATAAAATAGAAAAACATATAAAAGTCAGAATACTGGAACGGATTTCAGTTCCTGAAACGTCTTTCTGTTTTTCCTTTGGAAAACTACTGTGGTTTGTTTCATCTCATCATTGTGTCACATTTATGTGTTTCAAATATTTATCTGTTTGTTTTTTTGGCCAAAGCAGGCCTCCTTCCTGTGTTGCCTGTTTTGGTGATGTATGGTTTTTTCTTTTTATTTCTTATTTTTCCTATTTGGCTGATCTTGTTGCATTTGACCCAATTACATACATGACATGTTATGTAGTGTATGTATCCTGTGGACTAAAGCATACACTACTTTTGTTCTTTCCTATTCTCTGTAGTTTTCTTTGACATCACAATGGAGTATATTCAAAAAACCACATCCAGTCAAGTACTCTCATTGCACAACTTGTTCAAAGAATACTGTTGTGTAACTTGAAATAGTAAACTGAGATATCTCTACAGTAGTTACTTCATACTAATGCCAACATTTTAATGTGAAGAAACAGCAAAATATGCCCAACAGATAAACAAATGGCAGCTAACACATATAGCATAGGAGTTTTCAATATGAGAACTTTGTATGTGGGTATAACTCCATTGACCACCCTGCGAAATAGTATTTTTCAGTGAAACATTTGAAGTCAACGTTCTTCACATGTCACATGTACAAGGTTGTTGGCAATTTAACAGGCAAAAAGTTGTTGCCACATGCGTGCAATCATCAGCGTATGTATGCTTCTTAACATTCAGTATCAGAGGCACTAGTAATCACATGCCAACCTTTTTTTATAACGGTAGTCACTGTACAAATCAATTTCTGTTCTGATAATACTGTCAATAAATCTTCAAATGGTAGTTACCCAAACAAAAGTTTGCAGAAAGTAACGAGATGAGACGCATCCTTATTTAAAGTTACAACCACTAAATCCTGGCGTTAATCATTTATCTTCGAAAAGTACATACCTAGAGAGAATATGTTAACTGTTCTGAATACCACTCAAACCAGCTTATAGTAAATAAATACATTATATATATATATATATAATTGCCAAAAATGTTCAGTATTGAATTACAATCATTGCTTTACCTGTAAAAATTTACTGAATATCACAAAAAAAACTATACTTGGTGCATCAAAATCTCCCAGTGTAGGATTAAAGTTATCCAAATTGAAACTAGAAGTTACTGGGATGCAAGGTTTAGAAAACGATAAAAACCATCAAAATGATGCACTACTACTTCTGTAGCTCCTAGCTGAAAATTCGAGCGTATGAATGAAAATTAATCATATCTAGGCCTCCTAGAATGTCAGTGGACAGTCTGCAGTTCAGTCAAGATTTTTGTTCAACTGAATCAGATTACTTCATGTGAAAGTTCCTACTAAACCTAGCTAACAGATATACATAGCAGGCCAGTTGTTTTGTGAAATACAATATTAACTTTATTATGAGCACATGGTAAATGCCATTTTGATGACACAAGCATAAAAACAGTACTGTAACAAAAGCTTACATTCTTACTGTCAACTTAAAAATCATAAATTACCTTCCATTCAAAGGTTTAGATATACGAATAAGAAACACTACCTCGCATATTGTTAAACAGTAAAAAAAATAAAAAATATCTTGTAAAAATGACAAGTTAGTGGTGGTAACAAGTATTCACATTCAGAGTATATTTTTATGAATATATTCATGTAACAAAATTTAATACAGGATTCAGACAAACTTTTAATGCTCAATTTAATCAATGTATAAATTTTTTACTTAATACATTTTTAAATGTTTTTTAATGATGTGAAATAATGGCATGTTAAATATTCATTACTCACATCTCAATCACAAAACTGTTCCAAATTTTTACTGACCATAATAAAATATGTAGACATATGAAAACAGTTACTAACCGTGTTAGGGTTGTAGGATACACCTGGCCCACATGAATCACACACAACTTTATATACAGTATCATCCCTGCCACCCTGAAAACTTGGAGCATTCCAGGACAGAATCACAGTAGACTGGTCAACAAAGTTTACAGTTAGATTCTGTGGTGCTGTTGGTGGCTCTAAAAAAATAAAGAAAAAAAAAGGAAATGCAAATATACATATAATTTAAATCATGTAGCAAAAATAAAAATATCCAATGAAATCCAGTACATACTGCTAATATAGCCATTAGCATTCCTTCTGCAATATATAGGAGTTGAAAAGATGGACTAATTGTACTGTCTACACATTTGAGAGGAAAAACATATCCCTAATTACAACACACAAAATTAAATAAACTGTGAAATAAACTTTATGTCCAAAAATCAAATTCAATTTTAATTTTTTTAACAGTATAATTGAAATAGGTAGTGTGTTTCCCTGCCAAAAGAGATTTTTGCACAAACACACTCAGTTGCCTATCAAACTGTGCAGTATATCAAAATAAAAACTATTTCTGTGCCAATATTTGTGCAAATGATAATCTTCAGAACTGTCAAAAAATTGAAATTCTCACGAGAGGCAGACTATAACAATGCAGAACCTCAGATAATTTTTATCTTCCACCATATTGCACTTGCCTACAAATATAGCTAGAGCTATACAGTATAACAAAATGGACACTTTTGAGTATAATAATTATTTTAATGCTTAATAACTGCAAAAGCTACATAGTCATGTAAGCTGTCACTGTAAACAGGAGTAGTGTAGTGTTGCCCCATTGTAAACTACTTCTGTTCCAAGTCTGGAGTCGTGTGCAGCAGCCTTTCTTGCCAAAACAGTACAAATATGTTCAAACGACTCTGGAAAGGGTACTATCAGTTAATGTGTGGACATGGTCAGATTCCACCATGGTTCTAAGCTGGATTGCTGGGTCTCCTCACTGGTGGAAGGCCTTTATGGACAATAGCATCAGCCAAATTCATGATGCTACTGAATGTAAATGTGGTGCCACACAACATTTAAGGACAGTCCAGCAGATTGCTTTTTCCGAGGAGTCTGACATTCTGAATTACCTTCCCATCCATTGTGGTGGTCAGGCACTAGCTGGCTTGTGCTACCAGAAACTAAGTGGCCACACTTTCCCAAGACCTCTGGATTTGTCAATCTCGAGGATGTTTGCAGTGAATAAAAGGCAGTGGTACTAGTTACCCAACTTCAAGGTAATCCTTTGTGAATACTTCTAACCACATTTGGTACATTTTTCAAGTTGCTATGTGCTACTGCTTATGTTTAGCATTTTATCAACAACTGTAGTAGTAAAACTAGTCAAACTGAACCACTGCAGCCTGGAGCTAACAACAGAGCATTAGAGCTGTGCCTTTTTACAGTTCAGCAGTAAGCATTTGCAGAAGACATCTAGGCTCTAAAATAGCATCAATGTGTCAAAGTTGCCATGAAAAACCTTTCACCCTTTATTGACACTGCAGGTGTGCTCAAGAGTGGGTGGGCATCTTTGCTTATCAAGCTTACCCTTTCATCAGAAAAATCCTGCCTTACTTCTGGGCATTATTGATTCATTGAGCTGCTGATTCACCACGAGCACATCATGAATAAACATCCAAGCAAAGAAACTATCAAAAGCATTCTCAGGACAAAATTGGGGATTTTGGGTGACAGGTGGGCTGTCAGACGCACAGTAAACTCACTTGTGCCGTAAGTGTTTTTGGGCTAAGCCAGTGCAATCCTTTCCTGTGATGGGTGACCTTTTTGCTGCCAGAGTCCACCAAGATAAGCCCTTTGCTACAAAAGGAGTTGATTATGCTAGTCAATTATCTATATTAATGTGTCATACAAGAGGTGCGAGATGTACAAACCTAAGTGTGCCTGTTGGTCTGTTTCACCAACAAAGGGATTTAGAAATGAATTTCAGATCTCTTGACTCCCTGCCTACTAGCGGTTCATTGCTCGACATGCAAGATGTTCTCATGTCTACAATTACTGTGGTACTAACTTTGTGGGTGCCTCTACCCATTTGTATGAACTGTATGGTCTTTCTTCACCTTCACAACAGGAGAATGTTATCAGTGAGATTGCATCACAAGCTGTCACTTGGTACTTCAACCCTCCAAGTGCTCCTAGTTTTGGTGGACTCTGGGATGCATGAAATGTGTCAAGTGTCATCTGCAGCATGTTGCTGGAGAACAGGTATCTTACATATGAAGAGTTCACGACAGTTCTCACTCAGTCATGAACTCTCGCCTGCTGTATCCCTTGAGCACCGACCCAAATGATCTTTTAGTGTTGGCTCTAAGAAATTTCCTGACAATGAAACCCCAGACATCCATCCCAGAACCAGATGTCACCAATCTGCCTCTCAGCTACTGTCAATGCTGGCAGTTAGTGGAGAGAATCCATCAAGATATTTGGAAACCGTGGCATGTTGACTATCTCCACACTCTTCAGCAGTGACTAAAGTGATTAGTGATGCCCCACCTCTTAGGATAAAGGACTTAGTTCTCATCAGTGATGATCATTTGCCTAAGGGCATGTTGTGGAGCTGCATCCTGGCAATGACGGCAGCGCAAATGTACCCCCAGTGTACACCAAACAAGGACACTTAAATAGACTTGTCAAGAAGGTTTGTGTTTCCCCTAATAGTGTAAAATAGATTATTTTGGGTGGGCTAAATGTTTGACAGCATGGTGGCAAGGCGACAATATATACTTATATATTGCCCCCTTGCCACCATATTATACAGTAGCAGTTAATGTGACTGTTACAGACACTTTGCGGCCGTGTTCTTTAATGTTATGCAGTTGTTTTGTTGTCTCGCATGCATTTGGACATCTAGATTATACAATAATGTAGGACAAATTACTTTTCTACAGTCTTTCACTACAAATCTGTGTTGTAGTTGGTTACCAGCCCAGTTCAAGATTTTATAACAAAACAAGTACAGTGAACCCTCGATAACTCGGACCTCGATGTCCCGGACTTCGGATAACTCGGACAGAATTATTAAAAAAATTTTAGACATAAAAAATCATTTCTGCTGGATTTAATTTCATCACATTATATTTTAGAACAGTATTAAACTTTATAACGTATTCGTCCATCGCTACTTAGCCTTTAATAATCCCACAGTAAATATCTGGCAAGTTCCGTGTGGTCAAAAATGTTGCTAGCGAGGTGCGCAACGCGCGAGTAAAGATGCAACGCAGCAGGCCGACCTCTCACTTCTTTATCTTTCCTCCCTCTTCGTCCTGCGAGCCAGGCACGCACGTGTGTCGTAAACAAACATTTCAGTGTGGTGCTTGTGAAATGACGGTAACTACGAGTTACAATGAAACAAACGGAAAATTATTTTGTTCTGGTATGTGCAATGAATTCAGGGCTGCAAAACAAATTGTTCCGGACATTAAAGAAAAATTAAAAATCATTGCTTCACATTGCGATGTAGAAAAATTGGTGAGAGGGTTTTACGCCCCTTTAACAACGATGTTTTCAAGTGCCGATGTGGGTGGTGAAAGAACAACACAACATCCATGCCCAAGCCGGACACGATGAGTCACGCTCGCTGGTTGATGATGCTCTGTTGATAACGTAATGGCGTCTGGAGAGTTATAACGTTTTAAGCGTGAATCGGATTTGTTTATATACTTCACGGGAAATAATAGCGTACATGTAATGGACCGTAAAATGTAAATGTCTTATGCGGGTTAATTTTTAAACGATTTTCATAGAGTGACGCACATGAATGGATTAACAAGATTTTGTAGTCTTTAATTTTTCCATGTTTACTATACACCAACAAAATATTTTTCTTTATTTTAGAAGAAATGGTCATGTTATGAATGAGTAAATATATAGAAAAAAATTTACATTTGTTATATTCCACACCAAAAAAATTTAGAAGGTAATTTTTTTGAAAACCCCTTACAATAGCCGCACCCCATTTTTTGGGCCTAACATTTGGTCAAAAATATGCTGCGATTACGCAAGTAAACACGGTAACTGTGTAGAACATGATTAAAATGTTACTGCTTTATAATATGATGATTTGTGTAAGAAAAGCTGTAAATTATATGATCCATGATGTAATTTACATACACAAAGTTAAATTTTAATATTAGTAGTGTTAAAATGTGTTCGCATATGTACAGTGACCCAGAAGAATTGTTAATTACAGTACAATTTTTATTCATGTATACGAGGAAAATTATTTTTGTAACTTTGTAGGAGGGTAGAGTAACTATCAGGCTAGCAGCTGGCTGCTGCACCTACGCTCAACGCTGTGATATACGGACGTAAGGTATTTTTCAATGTAAACATCTTGTGTGAGATGCGTGTGGTCACGTGCGGTGTTTGTATTGCATGAGAATGTACCAGTTGACCTTGACTACTTCCGCTCGCAACCTCCCTAGCTTATCTCCAACGATCATTTCTTATCTCTCTCACACGTGCACGCACATTGGCTGTCGCCAGCCAGACGAAAACTTTTATGTGATAGAAGGGTGCCTTGGTGCCAGCTTCTAGCACAGAGATAAAAAAAGCATCAGCCAGAAGTAGCAGCATAAAAAAAATAAAAGATCTGACTGCCCACATTGTTTGACATTCTTTTATAGTCCTCCACGTTAGAGTTAATTTTCCCACTGCATGGCAGCCCTCACGTAACTTGATACGATAGTTATGTACAAAACAGTATTTACTACAGTCTCTTTTGCTTGTAGAAATGATAACGTACTAATTTTTTCGCGTTTCTTGTGATTAATGACTGATTACCCCACCTCCTCGGACACACCTCGATAACACGGACAAATCGTAACTCGGACAGCTTCTTCCCCCTTTTAGTCCGAGTTATCGAGGGCTCACTGTATATTATTTTAATAAATATGTTCAAGGATAAATTAAAATAAGTTGCACTAGCAAGCTGGGGTCAAAAAATTTACTGAGCATCATATTGGTGAATATTAAGTCAGTAAAAATAGATTTGTAAAGTAATATAAAACATAACCTTAAACAATTATAATCTCAAGCTCCCAAAAGATTCACTGAATTCTACAAGAATGATAACAGCCAGATCCAAAAAATTAAATTTTGTAAGCATTAATACAGTACAAAACGTAACTTCAGTTGATTTGTTATAATAAGAAGCCATCCTCATTTCCTGCCTCACAGTACATATTTATTACAACAACTCCATTCGCCTGACCAATTACATACCACTCTTTGTTACATACAACTGACATGTGCAACTGGCTCCAACAGACTGTCTCTTACCACTCCGTGCTTTTCCATCATCTCTCAGCAGTACCAAACTCATAACACAAAATTACCACTTCTGACACAAAATAGGGCTTATATAAAAATTTTAGAAACAAAAAAAGTTATTGTTACAAGATATTTTCTGAACAGCCCTTACGTCTCTTACTTACAATGACATCCTACAAACCTTTTTAAATGGGTTAAATATATTAAGGACAATGTGTTGCCAGCTCTTAACTCAACATTTTAAATATTTGTGAAATTCTGGTTAATATGTAAATATCAAATGAGACACTTGCCCATTTTTTTGTACAAAAAACTGGTAAAGTCACGATTTTGATGTTTTGTGTAGCCATTATAAAAAAACTGAACTACTTATAGAAGTGAAACTGAACTAAATATTAATTTCGAAAGTTTAAAGCCGTAATTTGCAAATTCAGAAAATGACAGTTTAATATAATTAAACCACTCAAGATGTTTTGCATATTTAAATAAACTTTGACACTTATAATGAAAAAGAAAATGGACTTTTAACTGAGAAATCACAGACATGTCTTTGAATAGCCAATAATGCAGAAATTTTACCTACTAAGTTTCACCAATGCAAGTGTTTTTTTTAGGTTATCTCAAAATGGCTACACAAAAATATGAAACTGTGACTTTGCAAGTAATTATACCAAAAAAGTTACACTCAGTGGAAGATGTATTCCATATAGCAATCAGTAATTGACAAGAGTTCCATGTGGATACAAAATAACAAGCTGGAAGGTAGCCAAAGCTCGTAATATAATGCACAAAACAGTAAATTTTTCTACATGACAGTTGCAATATTGGTCTGAAAATACAATATGAAAGATGAAAATTAATAACTGTGGGTGTGAATTGCTGGAAAATAACTTCTCCATATCACAATATTTCAAATTCTTTCACAATGGATTAACAACAATAGAAAATAAGCTTGTGTAATTTGGTTGTTGGATGACCTTATATATATATAATTCACACACAGTTTATCTATGCCTGCACAAGAGAGCCACTACTCAAGATCCGCCTCCAGCAAATTGTATCTTAGTTCAGAACTGCGTGTGGAAAGAATGTATGATCTTTTCAAGGAAAGTCATCCAGATATTAAATGTTCGCGTAGTTTGTATCAGGACATATTCAGAAGTGACTTCAAGCTTAGATTTGGTCCTCCACGTTCAGACTCTTGTCCATATTGTGATGAACTTTACATTCGTCTAGTAGCAGCTGAGACCGAAGATGAGCAGAAGAGTATTAGTGAGCAAGTACACTTCATCACAGAAAGGCTGAGACTGCATATAAGGTTCTTCGCGAGGATGTTGTCATGTCACAATCAAACCCCACATATGTTGTACTTTGCACGGATATACAACAGGTATTGTTCTGTCCAACACTTCATCATTCTTCTGTGTTTTATCAGAGACAGTATTCTACTTATAACCAATGTGTCCACAACATGGGAACCGGAAAGCCACTTATGTTTGTGTGGCACGAGTCAGCGGCAAAACGTGGTTCTTCTGAAGTTACATCATGCATTCTGAAGTACATTGAAATGCATTCTGAACAACTTAAAGAAGGTGAAATTAGGAGATTAGTTGTTTGGTCAGATCGTTATATCGCTCAAAACAATAACTGGCGGTGTATTGCTCCATATCATTATCTGATTGTGAAGAAATATTTCACAACCATTGACCAAAAATTCTTAAGTCAGTGGTCACAGTTTTCTTCCCTGCGATAGGGGCTTTGCCCTGATCGAAAGAAATAAGAAAACATCAACAGTGTATCATCCGAAACAATGGCTTGAAGTTATTGTTAATGCAAGTTCATCATTTAGTGTATACTACATGGACAAAGAAGATTTCATTGACCTGTCTGTCATTGAAGCAATGTTTAAAAAACCGGCCGATTTCAAGATAACATCTTTTCATTGGATTCAGTTCTCATCAGACAAACCAAATTCTGTTCGGACGCGAATGAGTCATTACACCTTACAACCTTGGTACAGCTATGTAATACGGCCAGTACCCAGAGGAAGGATATGTTTACGTCCACTCCCAACTGTACTTCCCCAGCTCTACGAAGAAGCGATAGCTATAAAGGTAGCGAAGAAAAAAAACTTGCTACACATGTGTAGGTTCATCCCAGTTCAATATAGTGCATTCTACAAATGTCTACATGCAGTTGAATGATTACTGTCATCATGCATGATATTTCAATAATAAATAATAACCTAATGGTTTTCTTGTTTTCATTAATAGTACTGAAACCATAACAGACATTGGTAAAGTATAATTTAATGTTTTTTCAATGTTTTTGATTTTATTATACTTATTTGTAGGTTAGATCACTATTCTATTTATGCTGTTTAGATCCTTTTTCCACTGAAATTCATTCTGTTAAACTATAAGTCAATATTGAAACGTAAATAAAGGTAATATTGAACATGAAGCGTTTTGTATGATGTACAGTTAGCACGCCTTGCATAGTTTTAACAGAAGGTAATGCTACTTTGTCTCAATATTGTATTTTTGCTATTATGAACAATCATGTTTTTGTGGGTTAGATCACTATTCGGGGTAACTATTCAAATAATGAATCTGAATTAGCTTTCTGGTCTCTTAGATGACATACCGTAAATAAATATTATAACTTACTTACAAAATGTTTTTTTAGTTAAATGTTAGAGTTTTTTAAAAAATATGTATTAATATACATACAAAATAATTTGAAAGAAATAGGGTTATGTTAGGTTACATTATCAATAGTTATGTAAATCAAGGTAACAGTAATACATACGTGTGCAAGGCATATTTTTGGGGTCCTTGCCTGCTCTGTAATAGCCAGTATTACAGCGACATTCAGAGAAGCCATAATCTGGAGCTTTACTGTGATCTGGACAGGGCTGGCAACGTTCATCACCTGCTGCATGTTTGAATTTGCCAGGAGGACACACTGGAAAAAAAAAACAAGCATTAAAAAGTTTATTTATTTTCCTTTTCACTAAATATTTCAGAAATACTTTTACAAACTTGTGGAGGTGGGTTCCTTACATCAAAATAAGAAAAAAAAGTCTATGTAAACATATGTCCGGAAATCCTTAGTGTTTGAGTTATTACTGAAAGTTTACATCAGTGTGTTATAAGGTAAAATGTAGTAAAATTATTGTTTATATTACAGATACAAGTACGCAGATGCCCTCATTCTATGGCGGACGCAGAAGTATTTGACAGGGTGTGACAGTGCCTTTATTCAACATGTGCATGTGTCTCAAGCAGCAAGACAGTGTCATTTCAAACATTTGCCATGAGTTTCTGAGTTTGACAGTTCCCCAATACTAATACATATAACAAAAATAGTAAATGTCACAAATGTCATCCTCTTGCTTTCAGACGCACATACACGTCTGATAACATACTGTAGCACCCTGCCAAATACTTATACGTCCACTATAGAGGTTACAAATGAGGGTGTCAGCATACTTGAATCCATAAAATAATTCAATTATCAAACATTACTTTTACCACTGATTACCTTGCAACACACTGAACTAAACTTTCATTAATAACTCCAATAACTAAGGATTTGCGAACCAATGTTTATATAGATTTTTTTTCTTGTTTTACTGTCCTCCAAGTTTGTAAGAATTTCCAAAACATCCTGCATTTTGTTTTCTTCCTTTACTGTCGCCCAATTTCAATTATATTTTTAATCTACCCCTGCTAATCACTTAAAGATAGAAAATTTATATTCCATTCATAGAAATTACACTACTGTTCAAATGCAATGACAAAATTATTCGCTTATCTACATATGTAAATATCAAAACTGTACATTACATTTAGCTTCAGCAGCCAACTTATATTCCTCTAAAAACTTTTTAACCACCTGTGCTCATATGTTTGATGTAACATTATCATTCTCAGAGTGTGTATATTTCAGTGAAAAAATACTACTGCCTGTAATAGAAAATGCCACACTATGAAGGCAGTAATACAGCAAGTACAAAATTTACACAGAGCAGTCGCGCACACACACAGAGCAGACAAACACAGAGCAGACAAACACAGAGCAGACAAACACAGAGCACACACACGGGACATTCCATGTCAAATCAACTAAGTGAAAAAAAAAAGATGTCATAGAATTTAATTATTTTTTGTTTAATGGTAGTATTACGAAATTAAATGAAAATGCCCTAGTTACAATTTTTTTGGACTGTTAGTTTCTGAGTTATGAATTTTTTACATTTTAAGAAAATGATTAATTTTGCTGCATTTGGAAATCTTGTAATTGCTCTGGTTCGAGAACAGTTCAACATAGAGAGCTGAACTTAGTGTCATTTTGTTCATTTGATTATGGCGTTTCATAAAATATATAACATCATTACATTACTAAAAAATATATTATCCCCAAAAACTTTAAAAAATATTTTTTTATATAACTCAAAATCGGAATTTTTAATTTTTTCGAAAAAATTAAATTTTCTTCATACCTCCATTAACTAGTTGTATACCAAATTCCAAGATGGTATTCCAATGGTATCTTAGTTAAATTATTTTTTGTTTGTGTTA
>PNEQ01128450.1:0-10459 GCA_003012365.1 Medauroidea extradentata
TAAATGTAACCTTAAATCTATAACACTTTGAACTTTTTAATTAACGAAATTATATTATTAAAATACATACATTACTATGTTGGTCCAATAGCCTGCTTAAGCTCATCAAAATCTGTAAAATAGTTTTTGTTGGAAAACTTTAGCAAGAAAATTGTGGGAGTTGTGTCAGTTCTTATTTAACATGTAAATGCCTATACTCATGAGTGGGGCGATCCTGCACCAAGCGCGGCCTTAAGGGCGGTTCTAGAGTAAACGCCCTATTATCTGTGATAGTGTCGGTAAACGAAAGTGAAAACACAGATAATACTAAAATAGCAAATTTCTTTATATACAATTAAAAAAAAGAACACTGTCACGACGTACAATTTTGCCTCAAAATATCGTATTTACTCGTCTATAGCGCACGGTTTTATCGAAAATAAATAGAAGTATGTCTAGGGTTGCTCGTAAACAAGAAAAAAAAGTGATGTTGAAACACTGTTAACATTTTTCTTGCTCGCCATACATGATAATGTTATGTTCCAAAAAGGTTCTGTTACAAAAAAATTTTTTACAGTGTTAAACACACAGAATGCCAAACGTATAATCCAAAAATCGGTTAATCGATGCACGGATAATACGAAAACCGGCTAATCGTTGATTGGATAATGCAAAAAAAGGTTAATTTGTGCACTGACAATCCGATAACCGTTTAATCGATGCACATAAAATCCGAAAACCTGTTAAGCAGCCCACTGATAATTCGAAAAAGTGTTAATCGGTGCACGGATAATAACAGCATTATGTCACGAGGTTAGCTTGTGTAGGGAAAAATTTCAGCTGGAGGAATTCAAAAAGTAACCGGAATAGAGTTTCTATGCGCTCAAAAAGCCACGAGATTCTGAATCGTTTGCAGGCTTTCAGTTATAACCTTGCGATCAAGCAAACCTGGTCACGTTACAGAGCGAAGCTACCTTACTCCAGAAAATTAGGTTTAGGCGGTTCGGGACAAAGTGAGCGATTAAAAAAGCCCTGCTAAAGTTCTATTTTCAGTCAGTTCGTATCTTTCCGCGCGTAACGGCTATCGACGGGACATCTCGAACCTCTCTTAACACATTACTTAATGTTTGCGCGTGTAAGAAAAATTGTGCAGTCAGTATAGGCCTAACTATGTCGATTTCGGTTGAATTTGTTTCTGAATTGTTGTATTTATATAGGAAACCACACGGAACTATACTGCGTAATTTCGCTGCCGACCATTCAATCAGTAAGGCAACTATATTTTATGTTGAATTATACATAGTAGCGGCTAGTGATATTTATTCAAATGTTAAATTTTTAGTGCTCTATATTTATCCTGTATGACCTATAATATAACCACGTATAGTGGACGATAGGATTAAAGTGTTTAAAAGTCAGATTCATAATAGTTGCTGGAGGGAAGACTGACGCTAGTTGTGTGCCTTGAGCATAGAGGTGATTAGACACGGGGAGTGCGAGCAGGAGTTTACCTTATTGCACTCGCGTTCCCAAGACCTTATCTCTCGTACTATTCCGAATGTGAAGGAACCCTTTAAATAGCAGTACGGCTGGAACGTAAAATAAAATCGCACCACTGCGCGCGAAAATGTAAATGTGCAACCCCCCTTTCCCCCCTCTCTTTTCGTTACACCTCCGCATTTTTATCGTTCTCGCCTTTTTATGTCGTTCTTATGTTCTTGCACGCAGGCTTATGGCCTCAAGTTCCTGATATCACCATTTCCAGCGGAAGATATCCTCGGGAAATCGCCATGTGTTAGAAAGAAAAAAAACTCTCCCAAATTTAAATGTATATTTTGACTCCCATACCCGGCAAATACCAAGTTTTCAAGCGCCTCTGTAGAAAACAGATGAGTCTTTTGAAATTACGAGCATTCGCCAACACCCGTTAGTTAATTTCGCGTACTAATTTAATGAGTAAAATTAGTTAATTATGATTTTGCCAATATAATTTTATTAACCTTTACTTTTTTTTTTTCATCATTTGTCACAGAATTATGAAAGTTTGCATGATGTCTGTTTCCCGATTGGTATATTCAGTTTACGAAACGGTTGTTCACTAATAAATTGTACTGGAATTGTGATGAAGGTTTTTTTTTTTACAATAGAACGTAGTTTTAGCACAAGTGAATCTTTACTACGTATGTTCTATTAATATCTTTCTAAATTGTTAATTACTAAATGCCGATTTCGGTACGCAAAAGCATGTGTCTGAAATGGCAGAGAACTGTATGTGGTATGTGTTAGACGTGGATACAGACAGAATAACATCGTCTTCTTTATAAGGAAATGCTTTTTAGATTACTTTACCACTCAACTAGGACTGATACGTTTTTGACAATAATATTTGCATTCACATTTTTTTTTCTATTTTGGTAGTTATTAAGAAGGAATTGGGAATACATTAAATGTAAATTTTATAGCTTCTGGTTGTTGGTAAAATTACATGCTAATACCAAACTATTTTTGCTAGTAACAGCTGTGTCATCACCCACAGAAAAATTGCCCATTTTCTTCCGGAATCTGATGGTTAAAAATTGACAAAGACTGTATATTTGTGGCGTTGTTGTTCGTCATGAATATTTCTACTTCTACCCGACGCCTCCACCAAAGATATATTTGCAATTAGTTCTTGTTTAATATTTTACTACATCCCTTCCTACTCCCTCTGTAGTTATTGTTGTGTCGTATAGTACGTATACAATCTCATTTCCGACAAACACCCGTGAGAAATATATGGTGACTAAAGTATTATTATTCGCAGGGTATTTTTGTGGAAAGACGTCGCTCGTTTGACTTTACCAATCGTGATAAGGTTCCTGCGATACCGCACGTCTGTGATTTTCAGTAAAAAGTCAAGACACGTTCAGACACTGACCATAAAACCGAGCTACAGATGTGCTCATGAAGCACTGAAACAAACTGGTGCAGAAATCTCTTTACAAAACGAGTAAGTGTCCACACCAATAGTTATTCGTGTTAATCATTTGGGATTAGCGTAGAATTGCGTAGTATTTATGTAAATTACTATGAACGTAAGAAATATACTTCTAGCGGAGGACGAGCTTTAACAGGCTTTCCCAAGGTTATGCATATAACAGACGGATATGTTTCTAAACAGCCACCCATGTTAGTTAGGTCAATGGTTCCACGTTGCTAAGGATGGTGTGTAGAGAAATGCGGAATTCGTGTAGTCTTCTGCGAGCGGGCTAGACTTCAAAGAACTATAGGCTACTTCGACGTCATTTATTGGCTTCTGACAGTAACGATATTTTCTACAGTAACGTAACGAACCTTCTTTTGGGTAAATATCAAGTTTAGCTACTTCTCGTGTATCGATCAAACTATTGATTTTAGACTTATAGTTTACTAATGAAAACTGTTTCTAGTGACGTTCTAAGTAGTCCTACGTAAAAATATTTTTGTTAGGTTAGGTTTGTTAGGTTAGTTTATGTTAGTTTATTAGGTTAGTTTACATTTAAGTTAGTTTAGGTTAGATTAGGTTATGTTAAGTTAGGTAACCTAACCTGACATAACCTTACATTAGGTTAGGTAATGTTAAGTTACCTAACTTAACATAACCTAATCTAACTTAACATAACCTAATCTATCTTAACATAAGCTAATCTAACTCAAACTAACCTAAACTAACTTAAACTAACATATTAATCTAACTTAAACTAACAAACTAACCTAAACTAACCTAAAAAACCTAACCTTACAATTATTTTTTTACGTAGGACTACTTAGAAAGTCACTGGAAACATTTTCATCAATAAACTATAGTTCTAAAATCAATAGTTTGGCCGGTACACGAGAAGTAGCTAAACTTGTTATTTACCTCCGTTTGAAATGTCACACATATAAATTTCATCACTAGCGTTTATGATTATTGGTGAATATATTTTCACCAATTCGTTTTATTGCCTTACATGCACATATGCAGCTTTGCTTCATCGTTATTGTTAAGAGGTACGTCAATTTCGCAGATACGTTCCAGCTAGCCTAAAGGTCAGAGATCCCGCGAATTTTTCCAGTCTGTATAACGATGGTATATCGCGAAGAGTTTTTGTGCCAGCATGACATTGAAAACACTGTAGTCTCTTGTGATATGTTTGATTTGGTGATATGCGTTTGACACAACGTAGCTGTCTGCAGACCAATATTAGGCATCACATATTACAATAACGGGATTCATATTGTCTTAGTCAAATAGGGCCACAGTTCTACGTACAAGCAAAAGACAGTAATTGTTTCATAAGCTGAACGTTCCACTCCGTAAACAAGACTGTAAGCGCAGCGATTACTTTAGAAATAATAGACTTCAGTCTTGACTAACATATTTAAATCGTATAGAGTAATTTGGTTCAGCAATCTTAATATATAAAATAAAGTGTCCTGACTGACACACTCACTCACACACTCATCAACGCACAGCCCAAACCGCTGGACCCAGAACCATAAAATTATAAAGGAAGCTTCCACTTGCCCTATAAGCACCCACTAAGAATGGATTTTTCTAAATTCGATAATTAAGGGGGTGAAAAGGGCTTAAATGGGTTTTCAAAGAATCCCTGATATCTCATTAACCTGGAAAGCTATCATTATTTTTTTTACTTCATAATATTGCCCAAAAAATGCATATTTGCGAATTTTTAGAGTTTGCGAAATTTAAAAATTAAGGGGGTGAAAAGCTGTGTAATGTGTTTTTCATTAATCCGTGATTTCTCCTAAACAATTTCAGATAGTGAGGTGATTTATTCTTTAACACGATGCTTAAGTAAATATCTAAAAAGTGTTTTTAGAATTTTTCGAAATTCGTCCTTGACAGCTCTTAAAAAATAAAACGTGATTTTAATGAATCCCATATATCTCTTAAACCAGTGGAAATATTGAAACTCTTATTTTTAAATATATCCTACGTAAATATAAAAAAGTGACTTCAGGATTTTTCGGAATTCGTCCTTGAAAGCTGTTAAAAAATAAACAGTGTTCTCAAATAATCATCTGTAACGCTTATGCCCGTTGAGATATCGAGATGATGTTTTTATAAGAATGAAGCTTATGCAAACATCTACAAATCAAATTCAGGATTTGATGAAATTTGAAAATTAAGGATGTGAAAATCATTTAAATTTTACAGTCTCCCGAAAAATGAGAATGATCGTGGAGAAACAATTCAACAGATGTTTCTTTTTGCCAACCTACTCATAAATAAAACCTCTTTGGACTGTATCCTGTTTGTACGAAAGAATTTATCACGGCCTGCCTTTAAGCATTCAATCAGGTATCGCATAAAGTTTGCGGTGCGGGAGGGGTGGGGTTACGGGTTCGTATCCCGTGCAAGATTTTGCGATGGGAATTACTATGACATCATACGAGCATATTGCGCGCTCTCTTTACAGAGCTAAGACAATTTATAGTTCACTGTTATTGAGTACACTAGCTGTTAAATGCCTTCATCACATATTTTATCCAGAGTTATTGTTTACATTACATAATTTCACGCGGGTAAAGCTGCAGCTGGGCAGCTAGTTGCATTATATTCCAAGTAGAAACAACTCTGGATAATGCTAAATTAGGCTTGACACTTGTACTTAAATAGGTGCATACTAGGATTATCATTTGCTGCTTTACAGACCACACATGTTATCAACGATAGTACGTGTATGGACCGTAATGTAGACACTTATCCCATTCCCAAAAAAAAAAATGATGGAGCTCGAACAGCAATAGTTAGGAACCCGAAAATTTCGCCATTTTTGGGGGGGTTCATTTTATAATTTATACAACTGTAAGCTTGTATTTCTTCCTCAGTTAGACCTTGACCCAGACATTTTTCAGGTCCCTAGCAATAATTTAAAAATTGAAATGCCATTTGACGATGGGATTTGGAAGTTTACATTTACTGAAGACGACTACAAAAATTCTAGAACCAATACATTTTTTCTAGTATTTCCCATTATCTCCAGCAAGTAAAAATATTTCCGAAACATTTATAGCATTTACAGACGACCAGTCTAAGAAGGTCTGGCCTAGTTACTGAGTATGTGTAGAGACACCTGAATTTAGCGAAAAGATTTTTGCCCCTGCTTTTTTCAGTCCTTTGTGTGCACGTCTATATAGATCTACTTCATAGTCAGTGGTCATATACTACATAGTAATACAGACGTGAAATGACGTGACGGCTCTTTAGAAACGTGCGAACTTCGCCGCTTATTGGCTGCCCGAGGCTATTGATACCAGCCCCGTGTATGTTTAGCTACAACATGTTACAGCAGTTTTCCTATTCGTCCGGCTGCCGGCTAGCAGGTCAGGCACCTTACGCTGATTGGTGGTAGGCGTTTCCTCCTTGTTGCTGGCCAGGGAAGCCGTTTTTCTGACGCGTGTGACTGGATTCGCCGTCCTACCGGCTGTTTCACTTCTGTATTCCTAAATATTCTGTGGTTAGTAATCAGATGTAGTTAACTATCAGAATATTGGAGTTTTACCAGCTAATTTCAGACTTGTAGGTACCTTATTGTGAGTGGCATAGTTGAATGAGTCAGCTCTGCACAAAGACAAGCTACCAATAACAATGAAGTAAGTCTTTTTGTGCCCATAAGTAGGGACAGAAAATTTCGTGAATTCAATGACCCGCATGCTAGAATCCATTGTCCTATGCACACTCAAGCCCCATATATTCGTTAATTATCTGCTCTTCCACTGAGCAGCAGCTAGTTGACTAATAGTCGGGGCTTGAGTAGCGCATAGGATAGTTGATTCTAACCTGTATGGTCATTGAATTCGCGAAATTTTCCTATCCCCGCCTATAAGGCTTAATACCCAGTAATGAAATTAGTATTTGTGAAAATCAGAGGTTCTTAAGGATGGCATGATTGAAGGTTAATTATTTAAATGTATGTAACATTCAAATCACACATTTATAGAGAAACATTCCTGTAATAATTTTTCTTAATATCAACTCTGTGAACGTCTCAATTTGTCCTCGTTGCTGAACATTGTCGTGTTTACACAACTACACACACTATATTCACATACACCAAACACACAAATATACACCAGCGATATATTCTGACTAAAACATTTGACCATCTATGACAGGTATACGTGGGTCATGGTAAACTGGGCGCTTCTAAGGACCGAATTTTGAAAAGTGATAAGCATAAAATTAATTTTAATGTGAATTCAGACTCAAAGGGTTCTAACTACCTGTGTACAGACATGGGTTTTGGAAGGTGGAATAATGTTAGACTAAGGTGATTTATATGGACCAATTTCAAATAACTTTGTATAAGTAGCAAAATTACTTAAGCATTATTTAGAAACCGGAGAAATTCGCGGGTACACTGACCTGTAATATAGCCTCTGAAATAACCTGTGTACTCAAGTAAACAGCAGCTGCTAACAGGCTGTTTGCTAACACATTAATACCGCACGATTGGGCCTTCATTTAGCTGGCTACTTATTGTATGCTCAGCGCCTTCCATGAAAGTCTAAACATAGTCTACGGACAGCAGCAAAAGTGATGCGAACTGACAGTTGTTTGAATTTTAGCTTGTGCTTCAATGAAAGGACGATTCTTTCAGGTGCAATAGAATATGTTTAAAATTAGTTATTCCTTAAAGTTTTCTATAAAATATAATTTCTATAACTACAGTTAAATATGGATTAAAAAGGCAAACCGGATACAGATACAGAAAAATCACTTAAAATATTTTTTCTCTAAAACTGTGGTCTTTGAAACTAACACATTCATTGGGAATAACTTTACATCCACATTTATTTATTTTCCCGTCTAAAGGTCATCGTTGGAAGTAAAGCTGGCGGATCCCTTAATACTATTGAGTACGTCGTGAAATCTATACATCGTGTCTATTAATTACATGTGTGTGTATGCATGCATGTATGTATGTATGCATATACATACACATTGTGCATATGCGTCGATCATTTTACCACAGACTAAATAGTAATACAGACGTGAAATGACGTGGCGGCTCGTTTGATATAGGCGAACTTGGCCGCTTATTGGCTGCCCGAGGCTGTAGACTCCAGCCCCGTGTCTGTTTGGCTTTTGCATGTTACTACAGGTTTCCTATTGGCCTGGCTGCCGACTAGCAGAGCAGCTGCCTCACGCTGATTGGCAGTAGGTGTTTCCGCCATGTTGCTGGCCAGGGAAGCCATTTTGCTGGCGTGTGTGACTGAGTTCGCCTTCCTGCCGACTATTTCACTTCTGTATTCCTAAATATTCTGTGATTTTACTGTGCCAATCAGAACAAGGTTATTGTGACAACACACATTTGGGATTTTCGCTCAGAAACTCAAGACGATGATACTTAAAAACATCCAGTCATTGACCACGAAGCAAACCTGCAGCTGTGCATGCAAGGAACTGAAACAAGTTGGTTGAAAAAATTATTTTCTCGAAAAATCAGTGGACCGATGTATTCCTAATTACCACCGTCATACTGGTCCAAACTATACCAAACATGTCTACTAAAGTAACGGTGATCCAATGACGTGACTAGCAGACCTTTGCCCCAATCAATGAGATCCAAATGGTGTAACATGAGTTAAAAACCATCGTGCTAATTAATTCGGTACACATAACTAGTTCTACATATATATATTCTACATATATATGTATATATATAAATATATATATAAGCAAAATTAAAGATGACGTGCAGATTAATTTATTTCACGGCTCTGGAAAATTCTACAAAGGCAATACAAGGACTTCCTTTAGGCGCAATGAAGATTCCTCGAAAGCTAAGCATGAGGGAAATTAAGCATAGTCATCTAAATGTTACACAAAATTTCAAAATATGGTTCTAATATTATAATTTACATTCCTTCTAAGTCCTCTCCCTGAGTTATACGGTGCTGTTGCTATCTACCTGTCGGAAACGTAAGTATTTAAGTCCTGCTCCACACACCTGTTACAACTTGATGCGAGATTACAAAAATGTGATCGCAGCTTGTGAAAGGAAGGTGTAAGATAAATATAGAGAAAAATACAAAATAGAGTTCTTATTGATAGAGATACGAAAGTTTCGCGAAATCATTCGATGAGAAGTTATATTTAAAACTTTCATGATTCGGTCACTGTGCTTGAAACACCTCTTCGAGGACTCTGGACCAATAACAGACCTGCACGAAAGACACTCCCGAAATCCAGGGTCACTTTATTTCTAAATCTGAATTAGTGACTGTTCACTTATTCACGCCGATGGATGGAGCAGTTTCAACAAATTGAATCAGTGAGAAATCACTGTGAAATCTGTGACTATTCACTGATTCCTATAAAGAGTGCCAATATTCCACAAGCTAATTAGTGAATGTCCACAAATTTTCCAGTAATTGTTCACTGATTCAATAAGTGAAAATTATTCTTTAAAAACAACTGAAAAAACTGTGAATAATCACTGATTCACTTGTGAGATGTTGGCACTTACAAATAAAATAAGTTAGTATTCACTAATTACACAGTGACTATTTTCACCGATTAAAATTGCTGAAACTGTTCCATCCATCAACGTGAACCAGTGAATATTCACTAATTCAAATTTAGAGTGTTTATCTCTATAGCTCCGTGTTTGTCGTGAAAACATCATTGCACCATTTCGTTTAAGTGCATTGCGTGCACTTCGACTTCGTGATTATTGTCAAACACGTCTCTCATTTGACTGCAGCACTCAGTATAAGGTCATCGTGTCGTCACAAGCCTGTGATTTGCCGGCAGAGACTCAAGACACGTGCGAGTTAAAACATTAAGGGTCGTATCTATAAACGGCTTTCGAATAACAACCAACTGCTATCCCCATAGAGAAAGCTTTGGTGAGCAGTTGGTTGTCATTCGAAAGCCGTTTATAGATACGGCCCTTAATCACTTACCTCAGGCATGCACGTAAAGCTTTGAAACCAATTGATGCAAAATATTCTATGCCAGAAAATCATGATTATAAGTACTTACCACATGTTTAACTGACCACTCACTGTAGCAGCGGCAAACGAATTAGTACATAATGTACACTGGTCTTAAACATGTTTCTCGGAGCTCATCGATGAAACTTTAACACAATTTGAAGAACTAGAGTACTGAATCAGTATCATTTACTTACTACTTCGTTTCTCGACTTGACACTTTATACGTTGTTGAAAAAATTACCAACATAATAAAAAGTAAATCCTCACCTCACAATCAATTTCATACCTAAAATCTCTATGTACACAATATCGCATGCACAAAAAAACGCAAGTCTGGTTTCTAAAACAAAATGCCTCAACTACTTTGCATTTCAGGTTTTCTAAAAATCATGTGGTGTCCAGCCGGCTGGTCGTTGGACCAGCGAAATTTCAGAATCCCTAGTTGCTAAAGATAACATTTAAACTATTATTTTGGGGATCTGTACCATTTATTTTTTTATTTTTATTA
>PNEQ01128450.1:10559-25560 GCA_003012365.1 Medauroidea extradentata
AAAATTTTCAGCAGTTTTACATACAATTATATCGGCTTTACTGCATCGTAGCTCACCATTGTAAAATATCCCCATTCGTGTTCAGAAGTTCAGAATATTCAAAAATAAAAATCACAGAACAAATATAAGTTTGTATGTATATATATATATATATATATATATATATATATATATATATATATATATATATATATATATAACACTTTATAAGGTTCTCACTTGACAGCGAATAACTAAGAAAAATTATTATTGTTGTAGGTAACATTACTCTTTTAAAATTGGGACAAGAATTATTGAGTACTGTTTGCAGACAACATTTCCTTCATTGTTACTATAAGAACATATTTTGTATTAATAAAATTCTTTTCTGAAGAGTGGGAGACATATTTTCGTATTCCTACAAAATATATTGCTGCTCTTACCGAACACATTGTTATAGAAACGACTTAGATAATACCGACAGCCAACTTAGCGTGATTCTATATATTAACAAAATTATTGTACGTAAATCAATCATTTTTTCTCAGTATAACGTACAAAGATAAGTTTATTCAGAAAACATCCACGCAGTAGATTTGTGTCATTGGGAGGTACACTTGTTAACGACTGTAGAGATAAGAAAATTTTGCGAGTACAATGACTTCAGCATTTGTTGGTTTCTGCTCAAATAAGTAATCAGTTACACCATGAGACTAGTTGCAAAGGATTTGGTCATTTCAAGTTTGTTATTGTTTGAGATTTCTCTAAGAAACTGTAATCCAAATAAAACCGAGGGAGGAATGAACATGCGTTTGAAATCTATATTTTGCTGAAATTAACTAGCGATATTTTCCGATCCCAATAATTTTTCTAAAAGGTGGTGCTGAAATAATGTTTCTACCTGAGAATTTCCATAATTACTGATGTATTTAACAGTTGTAGTCCTTTAGACTCTCGTGATTATTATTAAGTGTAAAGGACAGTCGTTTTCGCGAAATTTTTGGAACCACTTTACGTGCTCATCTGCAGCTATGCTTCGTGTTTAGAGGCAGGGTGTCTTTTCGTAGAGGCGTGCTATACTCGACTGTGCCAATCAGGACAATGATACAGGGGCGTCACTTCAGGTTTTTTCTTGAGCCGTGGGGAGGGGGGAGGGGTACAAGATTTTTTCGGCGACAGTGACCTCGTTGCATTTTTTTATTAATTAAGCATGTATAAATAGAAATTTGTATAAGAAAACTTCAGTTTTATGCGCTTAAGTTGGCATTATTTAAATAACAAAATACAAAAAATTTATTTTATACACTTAAAATTTCTAAATCCAAGGGGGATTTGCCCCCCTCCCCCCTGAATACACAAATGACGCCCCTGCAAGGGTACTGCGGGCACAACTCTTATTTGACTAGGAGGTCAAAACTTACTAAACTGTCAGTTATAAATCTTCAATCATTAATCTCAAAGCAGAGGTGCAGCTGTATACGTAAGTCATTGGGACGAAGCATGGCCGTCTTTAGTAAAAGGATGGAGTCTTGAATGTGGCAACACTGCATCGGGGGCTCGCTGCTTGTCACTTTTTGGTCACTCTAGTATCTGCAACGTGTATAGATGCAGCTTTAGTGGCGTGTACACGTCTACACTGACTAGGGCAGCCAATGCACGACCGGCAGTAGGCCTCCGATGCAGCGTTGCCACATTCAAGACTCCGGCCTTCTACTAAAGACTTCCAAGGACGAAGTGGTGCAAAACTTTTTTTTTGCAACAATTAGAGGTCCCTTTGAATAATAGTTCTCTTAAGGCGTTTTAAAGAAATCGTAGTTCAATTGAAAAGGTTGTAAAATGGAATATGTTTTAAAAACATCTGTGTTACTGAAATTAATTCGATTTGATAAAAGATGGTGCTAAATAAATGTTTACACTTGAGAGTTTTCATAAACTTGTTATGCATGTAACCTTCTTAGTGCATTAGTCTGTTTAACGTATTGATTTGATGTTGCTACCATTGCGTGTATAGCTGCCAGTGACAAGGAAAATAATAGCGTATTATTTTTAGAAAAAGCAATATTTCAATAAAAGTGTAAGTTTGTTCCACTTTCGTAATTACTCCTTGTCTTATTTGACACTTTCTGGAAAGTGCGCAGCGAATAATGAAGAGGCAACAAAATGCAGGTCCAGTGACGTAGTATCACTGTGTCAACGAACATCGAATGAAATGCTGATGTCTGCGTGAATAAACAGAATATTTTTGGAGGTTGGCCTACAGATCATTTATTGAACCCGCGAATGTCTTCAGGTCTATAATAATTGCAATTTGTTACACCTAATTCATCCCATTTATATGTCATTTTGTAGATTCTAAAAGCTGAAAAGAACCCTTACAAACCCACAACTTCAGTGAGTAAGTGAAATGAAGAGATTTTGGTCAACCCTTAAACGGGCTTGATCCCTCTCAGATTGGATTTATGGCTTTTCTTATAAATCAGGCAATAGAGAGATTGTTTTACTTTTTTCACGTTGACAAGGCATAGTTTATTGATTCATTCACTTTCTGAAATTCATATGGCGATGTTTCTGTTATTTTCGTGACTTCTGTAGTCGCTCCCGTGAATAGAGCGATTATTCCTTGTCAGCTGTTTCCCAATGCAAAATAATTAATATAGGCCTATTACCTATTGTTCCATCAATTTTAGAAAATCTATTAAGTTTGTACGTATGCTCTGTCGTGACAAAAATTTTGATACATCGACTGAAACAGAAGTTATCGAGAAGAAACGAATAAATCCAAGGTGGTAGGGACCAATATCCCCTCAACATCTCTTTATCGTTGGCGAGAGGTGACGTGAAGTGAGTATGGAGCAGCGCATAATGAAGGGATGGAAGAATTTGGAGACCACCGAGAAATCCGGCCGACCAGCGGCATCACCCGCCACGATTCTTACATGCGAAAATACGGAGGGCCAACCCCTTCGGGAATCGAACCCGGACCACCTTGGTGGTAGGCGAGCGTTCTAGCCACTGAGCCAGCTGCGGTCCCTGGAGTGAAGAATATATTTGGATCGAAACGTTTGTGCTCTACCCGGTAACAACCTACGAGTCGCCAGTGTTTAAATGTAAACCACACCAAAGTAACTTTGCTGCCAAGAAAACTTTTGTTAAAAATCAAAGTAATGCTAAGAACAATTCTGTTACTATTAGAATAGTTTATTTGGGAAGCTTTATGGTGAAGTTAGTTCAATCCAAGATTAATGTGGAAAAGAACATCGCTTCAATAAATTAACTTATGCTATTGTAATATATATATATATATATATATATATATATATATATATATATATATATATATATATATATATATATATATACACACACATAGTTACACCAAACACATTTTTTCATACATTTCTTCGCTGTAGGATAATACTTCTTTGTCTCGAGCTAAATGCATCCAAAGGAAAATCATTCCTTGTGGAAAGGAAACAGTCTTCACTGCGTCGAATCTGCGTTAGCGTAGTTAACACGGATTATGAAGTTAGGAATCGTTTACAAACTAGTTACGCAACCAGAATACACAATTAAGAGGAGAAACAGGGAATAAATTCCATTATCTAATAACTGCGTATTGCGATGTACCGTTACTGAAATAAGTCGCCTAAATCTGCGGAATGCACGAACTCTATACTCACAGGGGCTGAGTGGATTAAACAGGGGCACATTACTTTTCAGATATCGCCATGTTGTCAAATTGCGACAGACACTTGCTCTGATAATACTTTGTTTCTCTGTTCAAACGATAAATATGGTCTCTCACGGCTGTAAAACCACGTTTGTTTCATTCGCAGATACCCCCCTTTTTCATCACAGTAGTGGTGCGTTTATCATTCCAAACTCCCCCGGTTACGAATGTTATAAAAAAAGTTCTGCCGAGCTGCGAATGGTTGTCATGGTAGTTTTTTTTAATTTTTAAGTCATATACTAGGACACAGCACTGTGAGGATGAATTTATGATACATGAACAAATGCGTTTTATATTCGCGACGTCTCTTGTACCATTATGTTATCTGAGTCGATGTGTTAACAGTGTATATTAAGGCCTCTGACTGTCAAGTATGTAAGGCAGTGGAGAGGAATTGTTCGTACTTAGTGAGAATTTCAGCATAAATTTTTACTAAAATGGATTTGAAGAGTCTTCTAAATACGGACCGACAGATGAGCTGTTGCATAATGTCCTAGAGAGAATAAGGAATTTTAGAGCAAGAACCTTTTTTTTCTGTGAGTAGGACTGTAAAAGACGACACTTGCGCACGCTTACCAAGATCATGTCGGGTAAGTGTGTGCATAATTCATATAAGTTCTTAATCATACACAATATATTTCTCATACACTCAATATTCAATCTTGCATATATTAATTACAAAAAAAATCGTACAGAGCGGAAGTTTATATATGCAATAGCATAATATTATTTTGTATATTGTTAGCTAAGACCAATAAAACATTTTTGACCTTTCTATAACGAGAATCACTCATAACAAAAATCTGGTACCTATATTCAGTCATTTCGTTACCTTGCGCACAGACATTCTCATTGCATATTCTTTAGATTATAATCAAAAAAGAAAATTCCGTGCCTTTCATAAGATGTGCAAAGCCATAGCCATCTTAAGTAGAAGGTCGCGGCCTTAGATCTGGCAACCCTGCCTGGAAGGGTCGTTTTAACACTCATTTTGTCTCGCCAACGGCAGTGGCTTCCCCTGATACGCCCTTATGTAGGGCATAATAACGAATCAGGTACAGCCATTACTTTTGGAGAGCTCAAAGAAGAGTTAAACTGACCCTTGTGTGCAGGGTTGCCAGGTCTAAGGCCGCAGCCTTCTACTAAAGATGGCTATGGCAAAGCTCCTACCACCATTCACTGCACTCATAACATTTCATCCAATCCTCATGATCGCATGATTCGTCACATCCAGGGTAGATGTAGACTTTTGAATGAGCTGGATTACTAGAAGCACTATTAGTACCGAACGTTAGCTTGCTTTTCGCTGTAGGTAACTTAGTATTCTTATATTTATCTTCTTTTTTTCCTCTCACCAACTGAGAGTGTGTCTTCGTTAGTTTTCTTTCAGCTCTTGCTTTCGTATTTTTAACTTTTTTTCTTTTCTTCGTCTTCTTTTAATTTCTGTTTTTCAATGAGCATATATTTGTAAGGGGTTGCAGTTAATATCTCAGATTTCTACCCAGTTCTCTTCCTTTTGGTTTGCTTCTGAGCTTTCTGTAAAACGGTAAATAGCTGTGAGTGAAACAGTTGGTCCTGAAGAAGTGCCGGCTACTGGAATTACTTCTATTTTTTATTCTTCTGTGTTTTCTTGCATCTGTACATCCTCTCCTCCTCTTCCATTCTCTAATTATTCATCTCATCTTCCCTAGTTTGGTCTATCAGCATCTTCAGCTGGTTCGATAGCAACTGATGAGTTATACATTTCTTCAGCAACTGGCAACTCCATTCTCGTAGGCTCAGAAGATAGAAAATCATCTTCCGATATAACATCGGGATTGTACGGATGAATACATGTGTCCCGAAAAGATGCTTCTGCTTTACCAACTGTAGCCACTCTTTTGAAAGCTGCACCAATTAAGCCAACCACTCCCATCTGCGTGACAGCTCTTCCGGGCGACTGCACATCCATTTTTTAAATTTCGTCTGCATAGAAATTTTTAAAAGGTGCAAAAATTAACTTTGTCCAATGGTTGTAGCATGTGACTAGCATGGGGCGACAGTGTTAATAGACCAATGTTATTCTTTCTGCAGAGTTCTACGGAGGAAAGAGAACAATGTGGAGCATGATTGTCGAGAATGAGTAAGACGGGGTTTTCCTCAGAAAATTTGGTGTTCGAAAAATGCTCCAACCAACCCAGAAAAAGTTCTGAATTAATGTAGCCAGATTCACTAATAATACCCAGGCAACCTGTGGCAACACGATCATAGTGTTCTGGTTTGTTCCTTTTTGCGTGGGAAGATTAAGGCGGGTGGATTGAAGTTTCTGGTTGGGTTCACGCAAAATACTAGCTTTCCCTATTCATCAGACTTGATTTTCTCATTGATGTTTTACCTTTCTTTGCTACAATTTTAGCTATTTGGTCTGGAACTGTTGACACGCCAGTCTCACCCATGTTGAATATTCTATGAGAAAGGAACTTGTGCTTCTCTAAGCACAGTAGCGGCTCTAGGGTTGTTGCTAGGTAGGGCACAAGTTGCAGAGAACTGCATATAGTTGTGCACTAGTTGACGCTACAGCCACTGACACGCTGGTATGTAGGTGTCGCTTATTACTGACTGTTCACAACACAATAAGTAGCCAGTAGGTAGTTCATGGTCATTGGCATGGCATACGGTGGCACGTTCACACGAGTGTGCAGTTTTCGGCAACATGTACCCTGCCAGCCAACAACCCTCGAGCCGCCACTGTACGTTTTCAGATTATAAAAATAACGTTCTACCTGCACAGAATTGGAACCCATGGCTCTTCCCAAGCTACGTTGCTCTGGTGTATGCAGAGAAAGACCAGAATCTTCAAGAAATCTGTAAACCCAATCTTTACCTGCAGCCTTTAGTTCATCATTGAAACAATTTTCTAAACCATTTTGCACTGCGAATTTGTAATCAACTTTTATGAGTGTCTTCCTTGTCATTCCATAGAATGTAGCGTCCAAATCGGTCACGTGCTTGGCTAATGCCGCTTCCATGTCTTTGCTGAAAGCCTTGCTGTATTTCCCCATTAAACTAGCGACTGTAACCTGAAATTAAACAAAAAATCGTTCAAATAACGTAATCTTTAGTATCTCGTTCTTTCAACATTACTCAAATTAGGCTGGCTTCTAATGAACGCAGAAAAATATATCAACAAACTTAATTTTATTTTGTAGACATGCTGTATTGAAACAGTTGTAGCTAAATTAGTAAAGCTGTCAGGTAAGGCCTTAGTAGTAAATTTGGATCGAGGCAGCAACAACTTCGGCATTTTATCATTTTCTTCTTGTAATTTTCTTAATCTCTCAACAGTACACTACACCTCCTTCCAAAAGTTCATGAAATTTTCTTAATAGGAAACAAGTGAGCTATTTTGTTACATGCATAGTTAAATATTCAAAATAAAGTAGAAAGTAAATGTTTCCAATTTTATTGAACACAAAGGGTCTAGAATTATTTCAATGGTTACATTTACCGCCAGTAAGTCAAATAGATTCTGCAATGGAACAATTAAACCAGTTTATTTTTCGAAGCCAAATGACCTATTCAAATTTGTGAATAGTAACATTAAAAATACGTTTTTAACTCTACAACAAATGACTTGTTAACACATTGTTCCTTTAGGATCTGTAATTAAGTTACAGCTCGACTGTCAAAGTAAAAGCGACGCATTCTGGAGTTAATTATGTTTTCGAAATATCTAAACATAACTTAATTCGAAGTCAGGTCTGCCGAAAAACTTACTAAATTTTATATAGCTTAGTTGAAAAAAAGGTTGTTACTGTGTTTAATTACAAGCATTAAGTTATTACAATTAATTTAATTACTAGTTCTGTTTAGCTCTTTAAAACATAAAAAAAATTAAGTTAATAAGGAATTGAAATCTATTTCTTATCTTTATAATTTCTTATTTTACTTAATGATTTTATTTTGTATTGCCGGCTTTGGAAACGCAAAGTAAAATCTTATAATTTTCGACTGTGTAAGGGCCTTAAACACAGTAGGAATAAGAATACTCACCAATTTACGTATTTTTTGAAGAGTAGATTATTTGACTCCTGTTTTTTTTTGGCAGCAGCCCTCACACTCATTCCACGCTCAATAAGTTTACTTGTTTCTTCAACATGACTTTTCGTAAGACATGATCGGTTGGTTTTCCTTCTTAATTTCCCCATGTATAGTGAAAACTGCAAAAAAAAAAAATATTAAACTGTGCGTATCATAAGTTACGCAATAGCAAAATGTAAAGAGTAAACTAATTTAATATATATGTCAACGATGGGTTGCTAAGTGTATACGCAGGTAGGCAAGTGTAAGCATGAACGAAGATGCCTCGCGTACTTGCCCGCCTCCTTCATTGGTATACAGAAGTTCCGGTAGATGACACAAAAATGGAAAACTTCACTAACAGCCTACCACTAACGTAATCTAAGCCAACAATTTTCTACACTATAACAGCGAGAACATGATCGAACTCTTTTCAAATGCTCAAGCCCTTATCTACATAGTGAAAAGTAGATTATTACCTGTATAGATCGCAGAACTCAATGAGGAACATTCACTGTTCGCCCACCTTACTTCTTTTCTAAAGCCGTGTACGAAACGACTTATTTAGGTTACTAAATCAATCACGTGACCAGGTTAGTGCAGTAAATTATTGGGGATTTATGGCGTAACATTTACTGGGGTGAAGTAGCACGTTAGATTCCCAAATAGCTCCGTAAATTCGTCGACTGCTCTTTACTTACGTTTTTACTCTGCTTTTCGGCTGAAAAACATATACATATCCATTAAAAACCGTAATAATGTATATTAAAAGCCCGTCGTGTTATTTTGCATGCAGAATATAAATTTTTCAATATCAAAATAATTGAACCCTAAAACAAAATAAATATAATAGTAGAATTCGTAATTTAGGATGTGAAGAAACAGTTAAATAGTAAGTTATGTATACAATAACTAACATACAATTTATTAAGCAGTGAAAAGTAAAAATACATTAATAAACTAACAAAACAACATCGAAATAGCCAAAGATGTTAGAAGGGTCCAGATGGAGCATTTCTCCGGGAATTGTAACCAAACAAACGCTTGACGTGGCTAGTAACAATATGGCCAACTAATTAAAAAATTGAGGAAATATGAGTTAGAAGGTGTGTAAACAGGGCTAAAATATAGAGTTTTCAACCTAAAACATCAATTAAAGAGCATAATACATTAATTTACCATAAAAAATACCAGTCTTATGTGTACTTTTGAGGTTAAAGCAGTATGGAGGCTGGCGATTTTGGTGGCCACCTCTCCCCCCTCTAGGCTTCACTCCCCTCGCCATCATTCAGACACTATGCTACCCCTGTGGAAATACCAACAAGTATACAGTTTCCAACTTTGCCGCACGCAGCGCTGTTTTGTAAAGTCTGAATCTATCCACTCTAAATTGCCAAACCCTAATTATCTAAAAGCTTCGTTTCGGACACGGCTTAACTCGCTACAACACTAGCGTGTCAGTTGTTGCACCAGTGCTGCCAACTACTGAAAAACGTTACTGCGCACACTTACCCTCCACTACCTTAGATAAAGTTAAAATTGGACGCTATTAAGTAGAAAGGAACCAATCCACTAAATAATAGTTATTGAGATAATCATGCCACGTAGAAGAACAATGCCCGGAAAATATCTTCCATAAAGGAGAAATACAAAATCACAATATTTGATGAAAAATAACATCCCATGCAAGTTTTAGATGCACGTAGAAACTTCATCCTTGAATATCTCAGTTCCAAGAAACTGCGGGTTGGTTCCTGTCAGCTTAATGCCGTCCAATTGGGAACGACTGTAGGCATGCCTTAGTCATTAATGAATAAGAAAAGCAACTGATATTTCGTGAAAGCAATCACGCCCCAACTTGTTTCAGTGCCTTGTATATACAGTACATTAGCAGCTTCATGGTTATTGGGGGGTCGCGGTGGCCGAATGGTCAGACCATTTGCCTCCCACCATGGCGTTCGATTCCCGGCGGGGTCGGTTCCCAGATTTTCTCATGTAGGAATCGTGCCGGACTATGCCGCTGGTCGACGGGTTTTTTCGGGGTGTCATTTCACTCCGGCGCTGCTCCATACTCCCTAATGACACCCCTCTCCAGCGCTTAAGACCTCGATGTTAAACGCTGACCAAATTCTCTCACTCACGGTCATTGGCTGCATGTCTCAGTGCAGAGACTTCTCTCAATGGACGACTTGAAAAGAGGCGGAGCTTCAGTCAGGTGTGGGATACAATTCCTATCTCCATGGATACCGCAGCCAAACATAACCTTCATTTAGCTGTTTGGTTTCACATGTTCCGGTTTTGAGGTATGTCAAGAAAATTGATTGATAGTTTGAAGTTTGCCGCTTTTTCAGGTATACGTTGATCTTATGCAGTTGCGTATATTAACTATGAAACTGAAACTAATATTTCTTACCTTAGCGAGCAAGTCTATGAGTGCACAAAATGTTTGGTTTCTGCCATCACCAAGTAAGAAATCAACATGGTTGTAAACAAGCTTTGTTTCCCACAGCACCCTTCCCCTGCGGTGACGTCAGAGGGCGTGTACTTCAAGTCATCCATTGACTGCGCCAATCAGAAGAAGGTAATTGCGACATCACACGGTTGTGATTTACGCGTATAATCCCCGGGACGGTGAAAGTTGAAACATCCAATTATTGACCATGAAGCAGGGTTGCAGATGTTCACGTAAGGCATTGAAACCATTTGTTGTCAAATTCTTTTTACAAAAAATCACTGGCTATTGACCAAGTTCGAAGATAGCTTAATACAATCAACGTAAAAATTTTGGACGAAAATTGCTGTTTGAAAATTTTTCAAGTTTTCGTATTCTAAAACATAAAATTAAATAAAAATGAAAAATTTATATTTTACAAAAAAACTATATTTTTGCTAACAAAATTATTCTTTTTATTGCTGCATTCATCATAAAACTGTATGCAGAAACATATTTTGTAAAAATAAAGTGTTATTTTAAGTCTGATCCATTTAGAACTAAATTATTTTTAACTCTTGTTACTTATTTAAACTTCGGTGTTAGAATCATTGCGAACAGAATCGTAGCCATCTCAAATAGAAGGTCTCGACCATAGATATGACAACACTGACAAGAATGAAACTTCTAAGGCGCGTTAGGCCTTCAACTGCACTGGCTTTCCTTGATTCGCTTGCCTGTCTTACATTCTCGGCTCTTACACTTGAGACATCTATGACCAGCAAAGATGCCCATAAAGGAGGAGGGCAGGATGGGGCGTGAGTCCCCCTTAACAGATGTTCCACAGTGGGTTTAGTTTAGTTTTTTAATAATACGTATAGCAAGCTATTTGCAGTTTGATACGTTTCGTAATCAATGCGGTTTAATGAGTCGAAATATACCAGTCGCTACAAATTTATACACGGACTATATCCGTTCCTGTTGACGTAAACATATATTATAATATTGGCCTCTCCTAACAATCTATGAAATGGGCGCCCTTGATGACTAGGGCCCGGTAGTTTTCGCGAAAAAAATATTTGCACAAACTTGGTGAATATCTTACGCCCACACCGACAGCACTGCTTCGTTGTCAATGATTGGATGTTTTTAACCCTCAGCGTCTTGGGGTTCTGCCCGCCAATCACAGACGAGTGCATCGCAGTAACTTTATTCTGATTGGCCCAGTCAAATAAGCGACGCTTCTACACATATGTACGCTACAGAAAAACCCGAAGCAGAGTTGTAGGTACACGCATATACCATTAGTCCATTACAAAGAAAAGTGCACAGACAGGCGTTACAGCGACGTCGGATTAAATGTTAACACTGGCGTTAGTACAAGTTTTTATACGTTTTTATTGGTGGATGGCGACCGTTGTAATTTTTGACTAGTGTCATTAGACAGATATACCTCAAGGTGTCTAGAAACGACCTTATAATAAGCACACCACTTGAATCCTGTGATAAATTTAAGACGAAACGTTAGTGGCAAAATGTTGTACGATATTTTACGTACACAATGTGGCAATATTACACGGAAAGGTCTCCTATTGCGCTCCGAGTACGTATATTTTTATTTTAATGTTACGTCAAGTAAATGTGTAGTCAAGTTTGAACTGCTCAGGATTTTAACCTGTACCCATAATATGCAGGTCAGAACAGTTGTATAGGCAATTTGGAACAAAGCGTGCACTAAAAATAAGCCCTGCTAAATTTATATTTTCATCCAATTCGTATATTTCTGCACGTGATGGCTAACGACGGGACGTCACTTAACGTTTGCGCGGGTAAACTAAATTGTGCAGTATGTAGGAACCTATGTACTTTGATGAAATATATGCATATCGCTTTTATTTGGTTTATTTCAGCATTGTTTAATTTGAATAGGAAAACACACGGAACCATATTGCGTAATTTCGCTGCCGACCATACAAGCAGTAAGGCAACTATAGTCAATGTTGAAGTCAGTGGAGCATTTTGGATAGTGATATTTTTCGAAGTTAAAAAATTTAATGCTCACTTTATCCCGAACGACCTATAGTTAGAAATGATGGTATATCGCGAAAATGTTTTGTGCCAACATATCCTTGAAAACGCTGTAGTTTATGGCCACAACGTAGCTGTCTGCCAACCAATAATAGGCATCAAGTTACAATATCAGGACTCTTATTGACTCAGTCAAATAGCGCAACAACTCCACGTACAAGCGAAAGCCAGTAATCTTCTGGTAAACTGAACGTGCGTTGAACTCCAGCAGACAGTCAAGTTTTCCCGCGATAAACCATTATCTCTACCTATAGTAAGTTAAGTAACATACATGTTAAGCGCAAGAGAGGACTAACTACAGTGCTATGTTGCAACATTGTGCATGTAAAATGCCATCGTACATCATTTTGCCGCGAACATTTTCGTCTGCAGTTAAGTCAAGGATTCGCGTGGTGAGCGTGTATGTATATACAGGTGTTCGGGAATGAGTGGTCGTAAGTCACAAGGTTGGTAGACAACGTGAAAATAAACATTATTTGTTGGAGAACATTTGTACGGAGATAGCACCCTGCAATGTTGCAGGGACAAACACAAGTGCACAAATTTTAATAGCGCGCGCTCCGTGCGCCAGTCCAGTGGCTGAGACGGAGAACGATAGCAGCCGAATTAAAAACAAAATAACAGGACAAATGCGAGTGGCAGGTTTTTTCGGCACATGCGCAGAGTAAGTTTGTAAAACAAGGCATATCTTTACAAAATATGCCCGAAATTCCGCCCTCCTGCCTCAACGCAGGCGTTGCAGCGCCGAATAATGTTGTCTCGCATTCTTTGAAACACTTGTGGTGCCTCACGCAGCTGTCCGCAAGCCGACGTAATACGTCATTATTAAGTCCATTTCTGTCTCAACCGGCGTCGCGTAGACTTGGCTATTGATGTGGCCCACAGAAAATAATCGAGACGGTTTAGGTCCGGCGAGCGAGGGGGCCAGGGGCTCGATTCTCATTCGGGACGACCGCGAGTTAACAGGAGTTCTAACTGGACTTGTGCTCGATCTAGCAAGATATGTTTGAAATACAATTCTCATCTAGACCGAGCAGCGGTCTAACGGGACTTTTAACAGGACCGGCCTAGCGTAAGCACTGCGGGCTGCGGTAAGCAAATTTGCGAACCTTGTTAGCGAGTCTGTTGAGTTACATTTACAGAGGAACTGCCATATTTATTTGAAATATGTGTGTACGCCGACGAAGATATTGGGAATTTATATTCGAGGAGGATCCATTATAAAACTGTGCACCTATATTAAGAATAATTTTACAAATTATTCGTGTATTATATGTTCACGTGGGCGTAAAAAATACGCACTCTTGTAGTATCCATCGTGTAGCTGACACGATTACATACGTACGTTCGTAAATATATACGCCTAGTTTATTGATAGTAGCTATTGCATAAAATAATTCATTTAATATAAATTTACCAGCGAGTACAATAATGTTACAACAATATAAACATTCGTTGCGCTCATGTAAGTAAAGATTTCGATTTGTATGTCAGGTTGAGATTAGCTGCTCCGTTATTCAAATTCGTACGTGCAAACATAATGTTTTGTCAGTAGCAATGTACCACTCGGGTTTAATTTCATACATATGATACTTGAGTGTAAAATTATGTGATCCTATATCAAATTGTTAAAAAAAGGCAAAGTTAAATTGTTAAAAATAATGTCCCAGTACTAGGCCTACTGCATGTTTAGAGGTTAGAGACAGAGGTAAGTTGTTGATTCTGATGAAAGTCATAACTGATACTTTATTAACCATAGAACAAAATACATTGTTATGGGTTTCGTCACAACGTAAAGAAAACGACACATTTAATTATATACAATACATCTGCAAGCGTTTAAAAACTCTCTATTAAGTTAATGAAATTTATTACTTGAATTATAGTAATTGAACATGTATGCCATTGACATTGTCAATTACAGAAAATCAGTCCGGTATAAACTCACCATCAGTTAATGTTCTTTCCAAGAATTTGTTAAAATCATAATGGGGATTATTTAGCAGTCGAAGCCCGCCACAGTTACAAAATCACGCACCAACTTCTTTGTCGATTGTCTTTTCTTTCTTTACAAAAGAGCACCGTTATTCTATCATTGGCCAGCGAGCGAAGTCTTGCGCTTGGGTACACTATAATTCACGGAACTCGCAGACAGCCTCGTATAGGGAGCCCGGTTATTCGCTTACATTTAACTGGACCAGTTAAACCAGGAAATGTAGCGGGATCCAGCTAAACGAGAATCATAACAATTCCGCTACAAGCGGTGAACATTGTTAGTGTAACAAGACTCCAGTTCAACGCCGATTTGAATGAGAAACGAGCTCCTGAACAAATAAAAGTGGTAAATGGGACGAACAACTTCAAGAAACAGTTGTTTGCATTCCTCCTGAATGAATGGCACATTCTATACAGTACAAGAATACCTGTTATAGTCTAGTGTTTTCCTCTCCACTTTATATTAGTTTCTTCAATTGACCTTCCCTTACTTGGTAAAAATAAATTTTTTGTTTTACTAAGTACGTGTTTTATCTATTTAATATATTGCAGAAGGATGTGTACTTGCCTAATATGTTAATGGTAAAAAGTAATGTAAGTAATTTTGCTGCAGATTTACTTTACCTTTGTGATTCATTTTGGGATGACTCACTATCCTAACACGTATTGTATGAAAAAAATTTGTGTATTGTGCAAGATATACATTACATAATCTACTA